>ML376311.1:0-33142 GCA_005239525.1 Nicotiana knightiana | reverse complement strand
CCGAACCACCTGAGGAGCCAAGGAATAAAGAACAAGATGCCTACATTCTGGAATTCTTCTTGCGAGAAAGTCGGGAGTACACATCTCATAGAAAGGCCAAAAAGCGCAACTTACTACATTGATTTATTGGGCCAGGAAGATTCGTTCCACCACCCCAGGAGCATGATCATAGAACAGAATCAAAACTTGGGGTTCAATTCATAAGTTCAAAGTGGAGGCATAAAGTGATTCAAGCATTTGTTCAAAGGAGAATGGAAAGCAAAAACTAATGGAAAGGATGTCGACGCGACTAGAGCAGGGAGTTTCTTGCACCTTACTTTTATTTCTTTGTTTTGTCAATATGTGATGCACTGAGGACATTGCATGATTTAAGTGTGGGGTGCTGTACATATTTGTTGTGAGTTGTTGTGTTTAGTGTGTTAGTAGTTTTAGTTGTTCATGTTAGTAAGTTAGTTTTCTTTTAAGTTTTGTAGCTTTTTCTGTAGTCTTTTTATTTTAGGTAGAACAAAACAGAAAAAAAAAAAATTTAGAAATATGTGGACTCTTCCCGACGATGGATCTCCTAGATAGTTCTCTTGAGGGAAGTAAGTCTAAAGAAAATACCAAAAATAATTTTTGTTTTAGGTAGTGTAGTAATTCCTCCTTGGTTTTTCTTTGGACCACGTTCTTTTCCAAGGGTTTTTAATTGAACCAGGTATAGGTAGTTTTTTTTTTTTAATTTTTAGGAGTAGTAACCACATGGTTGAGAAATTAATTGCAGCAATATCTCGGAACTTTGTGATGCCTTGAGAATTGTCAGTACTTTGGTTGTGACGCTTAGGCTCAATTTTTTGACTCCAGGATAAATACCTTCAATCGTGGATTTTTAAATTTGCTTAACTGCTTTGACTGGAGTGTTGTGATAGATCCAATCCTGAGTGAGTTATGTGCCATGTGTGTGTGAGGTTTGTATGTTATTCTGTGCATTGCATTTGATGTCTAGAACTTGCCCCGTGTGTGTGCAAAGCGAAATAGTAGTTTTGTTCAGTCTTGGAAGTGATATAGGCGTTTCTTTGTTGAGCCAGAAATATATATTTTACCCACCTAATTGTTATGTATCGTAGTTAACCCCGTTGAGCCTATAATCCTGTTTCTTTGGCAACCACATTACAAGCCATACCCCTTTGTTTGAATCGATCATATATTTGAACCTTGTCACCTCTCATAAGCACTGAAAATGTGATGAAATATGGAAAAATTAAAGTCTGAAGTGTTAGGTTGGTTTTTGAGGGGAATAATTGGAATAAGGAGAAAGGTGCACTGTTTTGAAAAAGTAAGAGTAACTTGAGAAAAAAAAAGGAGAAAAAGAAGAAAAATAAATAAATAGTTGTATTGTTGTGAAAATATATATATATATATATATATATGTGTGGTGACTCTTGATGTAATGGTGCTTAAAGAAGTATGGGGTAAAAACATTGATGTGAATGTGGAGTTTGGCTTAATATAAGTTTGAGGTTGAATGCTAAAGTATATGTATTAAAGTGCTTAGGGAGGTGTAGCCATTCTTATATCGAAATGTATCCTACCTGTCCCACAACCTACATTACAACCAAATAAAGTCCTACTTGATCCTAGACTGAATGGGCTCGATTAGTAGAGTAGTACACTACGAGCAAGCCTATGGTGCATATTTTGTGGCATATGAATATTATTTCTAAGAGTGAGTGAGTCTTTCTATCTTGAGTTCCTAAGTGTTCTTAAATTTCATTGTGTGTAGAACTAGCTCTTTGATTTGGTGAGGGCACATGATTCATGAAGGAAAGGTAACGTTGTTGACCTCTAAGTTAGAGTAGTGAGTGGATTGTGAATAAAGCATGGTATATGTGATTCGACTATTGAGGAGAGGATGTCACATCTTTGTGCTTAAACTATTTTAAAAATTCTTGGTATAACATATTAAGGGATTTGCTTAATAAGTTGTGTACATGAGTGTAGTTTGATTGCTCGAGGACGAGCAAATGTTTAAGTGTGGGGTGTTTATGTGTGGCTAGAATTCATGGTTTAACACATCAGGTGACTTACATTTTTGTGCGTTAATGATGAAAATACACTTCGTATGTGCCTAATGGAGTCTATTTCATGTGTAGGTGAATTGGAGATGGAAGTCGAGTTAAATGGATGCATAAACGTCGAAAATACGCTCAAGAGTCGAAAAGGAGTGAACCGGGCTATAGCCGTGCGTTTGGGCTGTAAAGCCTGGCCTAGCCAAGCGTTAGCCAGGCGTTTGGGCCCTAACGCCAGGCCTGGCCAGGCGTTAGCCAGGCATTTGGCCTGTAACGCCTGGTCCCTGGTCTGGTCAAATTCGAGTTTTGAAGATTTTAAGTATTTCCGGGTTTGAATAGAAGTCTCCTCCTACACGTTTAGGGTTTGTCCTAAACATATAACTAGATCCAAAAACACAACTTAAAGAGGGGGGATTCCATTAGAGACAAGAGACGCATGTGGAATACTACTCAGAGAAGCAAAATATTGATTTTTACATCCTTTATTCATTACTTTGTAGTTTAATTATGCAAGTTATTTTAGAGTTGATTATTATGAGCATGAGTAGATAATTTCTTTAATCTAGGGTTTTGGGGGAACCCGCTGGGGGATGAACTTATTGTGATATTAATATAGCTTTGATTGGTTGATTAAACTCTATTTGTTCAACTGCGTTCTTGTTGTAGTTGATTGAAGGGCCCTCAATTAGCTGTTCCTATTTATTATGTATCTACTTGAGAGAGTGCATATTTAGGTAGTTGTTTGAACAACACCACTCCCGGAGTATAGACGAAAGTCATAACCGAGGGTTTAGAAGTTGGATTAGAAATAACGATACTTCGGGTGCAATCTAAAGTGAACTGTAATGCAATCTAGCTAGCGTAACTTGAGAGAGTGCGTCTAGTAAATTATCATAATTAC
Organism: Nicotiana knightiana; assembly: GCA_005239525.1. Taxonomy (NCBI): domain Eukaryota; kingdom Viridiplantae; phylum Streptophyta; class Magnoliopsida; order Solanales; family Solanaceae; genus Nicotiana; species Nicotiana knightiana. The sequence goes on along the minus strand of ML376311.1, from coordinate 30,196 downwards.
TTGGGAGAGATTTATGGTAGATAGAGTGTTCATGATTGATCGAGACAACTAATCAAATTATAAGAAGTATCCAAGAAGGAAGTTCACCAACGGGGGAAACCATGACCCTAGACCTTTATTATAATTGTTTACATCATATTGTTAGTTAATCATTAGTTTGTTAATTTTGTCAGTAGAAATAGTAAAACATCACCAATTGATATTCAAAAGTCTTGAGAAAATTGATTAAGTAAAAGTTTCGTATTCTGACGGCTTGATTGATACGTAAATTACCTGTGGGATCGACTCTGGGCATAATACCCCGGATTATATTTGCAGCGCCCGTTTAGTCTTTCTATAAGACATAGTTGAGCGTGATCAAAAGTGTACATGTGGTTTTTGATGAAACTAACATTCTTTGAGAAGCAGGAACAAGATGATGAAAAGATATAGCTGACAAGAAATTCAAATGGTGAAACCGCTGTCCAGCCTGAAGCTGTATCACAGGAAAGAACATGTGATAGACCAGGTCTTTCCACCTAGAGCAACCTGACAGGGGGGACTGACCAGAGAGTAATTAATCCTCACGCCTCAAGGGAAAATGTCCAAGAACGTGTTCCTCAACAACAAAACCAAGAAGGAACATCTAAAGGAATTGACACTCTTTTGCAACAACCACAAAGTTGGACTTGGATGAACATGGTTCATCCATTGATCAGAAGATGTATAGGGGCATGATTGACTTTTTGATATATCTCATTGCTAGTAGACCTTACATTGTTTTAAGTAGGCCTTTGTGCTAGATTCCTGGCAAATCCAAAGGAGTCTCTCTTGACGGTTGTCAAGAGGATCTTGAGATGCCTAAAAGGCACCACTAATCTCTACCCATGGTATCCAAAAGGTAGTATTTTCAATTTAGTGGGATATGTTGATGTTGATTATGCAGGTTTTCTTGCAGATAGAAAGAGCACTTTAGGTATGGTACACTTTCTTGGCTCATGTCTTGTGTCTTGGGCCACCAAAAAATAAAAATCTATAGCCTTGTATACTGTTGAAGCTCATTATGTGGTTGCTGCATGATGTTGTGCTCAATTGTTGTGGATCAAACAACAATTAATGGACAAAGTTGATGTAGGTCGTATTCCCATCTTTTGTGATAACACCAATGCAATTAGTATGACCAAGAACTCGGTTCATCACAAAATAACTAAGTACATAGATGTTAGGCATCACTTTTTGAGGGATAATTATGAGAAAGGTTTGATTACTGTGGAATTTTGTGCTACTAACAAGCAAATAGCTGACAACTTCACAAAAGCTCCAAAATAGAAATCACTTTGATAGGAACAAGTAAGAATAAGGGATTATTAAGATCACCTAAAATGGACTAGTTCTAACTCAATAATTGGTTAGATAATTTGTGAATTTTTAAAATTAGATTTGATTTTGCTCAATCTCATACTTTTATTAGTATACTCTTGTGCCATGTGCTAAAATGTCTCATTAATATCTAATGATATTATCTTTATTTTCTTGGAAAATTGAGACTTACACAAGAGAATTCTCAGAGAAGAACCTGGTTCATCAAGATTACACGTTATGTATTCTACACTCCGCATAATTTGAAATAAATGCATTGAATCATGATCAGAAAAGAGTCTCACTTTATCAGAAACCCCCTTTGAACCAATCAGTTACAAACGAACTAGTTTCACCCCTATACCCACTTGCCATAATTGCCAAGATTTTTTGGGAAGAGTTTGGCGCCTCTTCAAACTGAAAATCCCAAGATGAAAAGACTTCTAACCTCCTAAACGATGTTGTTACACACTCAACCTTTTCCATCTTTAAATTGATTTTACCTCTCAATTTTTTTTGAAATATCAAAATCTCCAAGACCTCAAAACTCTCTCCATTTATCTCAAGTTTTTGAACTGATCAAATGGCAACACCCATGAGAATCCCAGAAACTCTGGAAACCCTTCCTCACCACCCAAGCAACCTTCACCCACACTTTCAACTACTCGAACCCCCAAGAAAAGGCATATCAAAATGATTGCATGAAAAATAGTAGTAAGCAAAGAACAAGCCAAGAAATTGAATGAGAAGCTACAATCCAGTCAAGCAGAAGAACCATAAAGTTCTGATGATCTGGTACGCGACTGAGGGGGAGGAATAGTTTCTTCAAAAACTGAATAGGTAACCTCTAAGTTTCCCACCTCTGAGTTGAGTTCTAAAATGGAAGAAAATCTTAAGAGTCGATTTGTTTTGGTTGGGTCTACGGCTAGAATTGAAAAGGAAAATATTTTTACTGAAGACATAGGTGGTAAAAAAGAAAAGTAAAACTAAAATTAGAGCGAGGTGTTGAGGTTGATGCGAGGGTAAGGGTGGAAAAGCAAGTGGATGGATTAGATTCACCCATTGATTATGGATTACATGATATGGTGGGCCGGAGTGAAGAGATTAGTGATAATGAAGAGATTACGAATAAAAGTATGAGGATAGAATCACACGACATAGGCAATGGTTCTGATGTATAAGTGCAGTATATGGGCTGGTTAGGTTAAGGACACAGTTTCATGAACCAATTCCTTCTCTTGCTAAAATAGACAAGAGTCCCGATCTGCTGCAAAATGTATCAGATAGTTATCGTCAAAAGAAGAAGAGGAAAGGTGGAAAGAATGTAGGAAAGGGAATGGGTGGCACTAAGATAAAGAGTGACTCTTTCTATCCCGGTAGAAACTCCTCCCACAAGAGGAAGAATTACAAGGAGCCATAAGAAGATGAGTGAGGCCAATGTAGACAGGGCCTTAGATGAGAGTGCTTAGAGAATCTCTTGGAAAGGAAGAAAAAAAAGCATGGTAAGCCAATTGGAGTAGTCCAAATTGAGGAGATGAAGCTGGTTCTTGAAGATGAATATGAGGTTGTGGAAGTACCCACACCTAGTTCCAAAATAGAAATACTTATCAAACAAATTCTCGAAAAAAAAAGGCTGAGTCAAAGGGCTCAATTATGTCTAAAAGAACTAGGTCTGTCAAAAGGAGCAACGAGGCTCAAATAGTGGACGAATGGCTAAGGAAGCTGAGACTAAAAGACTGAAGAAACGATTAGCCGAAGTAGAGGATGAGAAAGACTCTCTTAAGTGCTTGCTAAGTAAAATGAGAAGAATGATGGTATTCTTCAAGATATGCTGAAGCTGCTTCAAGACAAGAACCAAGAACCTGGTCCTTCACATTCATAAATCCTTCCTAGCCCAGTTCTAACTAGTGACCCAAGTGGGATTTCTCTGTTTTTTGCTCATGGTTCTATGTTTTTATTTCTTCTTATGCCTTGTGGCAGAATCTTGTCAATTAGTGAAATTCAGTGCTTTTGCTCTAATTGGTTGTTGATATTTCTTAGATGGCTAATATCCTTAGATTGATAAATAAAAAATTGAATCCATGGTTGCATTGAAGTTGCCTTAGTGGCCATAAGTAATATCTATTAAAATCTGGATACTTAGCTTAATTATGAAACTTTTCTATGATGCCAAAAGGGGAATATAAGGAGTGATTTTGCTTTGGACTATGATGTTTATAACCTAATGAACCTGGTCCTTGATGATTTGTGACTTTAAATGGAAAATGTTCTAACATTATGTTTGATGCTTAGCCGAGTTGAAACAGGTTCCATGCTTCTCAAAAGCACAGAGTTTGTCATCATCAAAAAGGGAGAATTTGTTGACCAGAGCGGTTTTGGTTTTGATGATTGATAAATGAACACATGCATGAACCAGGTCCATGGATAATGTACACAAGTTACGAACAGAATCAAGCAAAAGACATGCACATAAAAAGGATAAGTATAAGTGGTTATTTCTGATAATCCCTGAATAAAAAGGTTGCATATTTGATAGGAACATGACTCCTTACTTGAAGAGAACTCTATCCAAGATTAGGGAGGAGTTAGAAGATGAAGTTGAATAGAACTCTTCCACCAAGGAAGAGTAAAGCATTAAAACTCTAGTTAATCTTTATTACTAGCTCTATATATATCAATTGTGTTCTCTTTTACAGGTGATGCACACATACTGAAGTTAAGCAAGATTTGAGAGCAAAATAGCAAGGCATTTTGTGAGCAATTCCTGTGAGTTTTAAGAGTGCGATCCTGAAGCTACACAACCAGTTCCATTAAGAGTTTTATTTGTCTTTCTTTATTTCTAGTTCAAAGTGTAGTAGGCGTCTTGAGTTGTACCTTTCAGCTTTCTTAGAAGCAAATTGTACTTGGTACATGAGTTGTATTATTCAAGTTATAGTTAACTTGAAGTAGACACAACAGCCTGTGGCGTGTTGCTACACGGGTTAGAGTTAATCCTTAGGTTTGCTAACGGTTGTAAACTCGAGTTGTAGTGTTCAAGTTAGAGTTAACTTGAAATAGTCGCAACAACCTTTGACTGGTTTCTACAAGGGTTAGAGGTAATCCTTAGGTTTGCAAGAGTTTGTAAATTTTGTTGTTGGCTTAGAGTTATAGTGAAGTGTTTGGGAAAAATATTACTAGGTAGTAGGTCGTACTTTTTTTACCTTTGAGTCGGGTGTTTTCCACGTAAAAATCTGTGTGTTCTTTACTTTATGCATTACTTATTCCTCAACTATAATGTAAGAAACACATAGAAGAACCAGGTCATTCGATAATCTAGTGCACGGGAAAATTGGGCACTTACATATTATATACTATGACTTAACTTTAAATATAATTTTATATTTTAGAACCAAACACTTACATCTTATTTACTATGAAAATCTAATACTTATACTCCCTATAATATTTACAATTATTATAACCATTAACTCAACATCAAGTTCTAGAGATACCTTCAAAATGACATTTATAGTATATTTGGATCATTGTTACCCATCGTTTTATAATATATTGTATTGTACTGTATTATATCATATTGTATCGTTTTATGGATACAATGTTTGAAGATTGTATCATTCGCTGTTGTTAAATAATATTTTTGTTGTTTGGTTTGACTGTATCGTACTGTGCTGAACTGATAAATTCACTAAAATACCTCCAATTATTTTAAATAAAATTTATCAAGAATTACATATAAAAATAATTCAAGACTATCTCTTTCTACTAATTTATCATTAATTACGTAGCTTTGAAACAAGAGCAATAACCTGAAAAAAAAGGTTAACTAATAATAGCAACAAAAAAAAAATTTAAATGATACAAAAGAGATAAATAATCGAGCGGAGACTTGGATAAAAAGAATGGGGAAAACTAACGGTAGAAAAGATGGAAGAAGACAAAGTAGGTCAATAAGTTGGAGATTTGGAGTTAAAATAAAAATAATTTAAATGATAAAATAGAATTATAGAGTAATAAGTAAGGGCATAACTGAAAAAGAAAATAGAAAACGATCCCACAACACCAAATCAATTATTTCATAAAATGGGGCTTTTGGTTGATCTGGAACAATGGATTTAACAATACGATACAGTCATTTTCAATTAAACAATCAAAACAAATATTGTTTTGGGATAACGATACAATATGATACAATGGGTAACAACCATCCAAAATAGCTCTTAACAATTGTGCGTCAATTATACATATCATATTTATATAATATTTAAGAGTTTATACTTATTGATACGGAATACACGCGCAAAGCGCGTACCCTAAGACTAGTGTGTTCAAAAACTCGTACCCGAAAATAAAGTATTTAAACTCAAATCGGTATCAGAATTTAGGAGGTCATTTATCAATTTAGCCATTGCCAGAACTTTCTTGACCATTTTGTCCAGAATACTGATATTTATATATGAAAGTTACATCAACAATCCATTTCAAAGATGCTTCAGAAAAGCAATAACTGCTTTCCATCTCAGTATTGCAATTTGCAACTCCTTTGATTCTTTCTAATCCATTTCGTTACCTACAGAAAAGCATAATTAATAAGAATAACAAACTTTTAGATGCACTAACTCAATTTATAATTCCAGAAAACTCAACATGTGAAATTATGGTAACCTATTCTATTCACTAAATATCCTTTATGCTTAGAGAAAAATAGAACCATTATTTATTTTATCTTATTTAAAGCTATATGTTTCTTTACCTTTTCTCCTCATGCTCAATACTTTTTAGTTCAATAAGGCAGAAAATAAGCAGAATTCCACTAGTTCAATACCAAATTTTCTTTTAAAAGATCTTAATTTTTTTTTTTTTCGTTTTATATAAGCATCTCAAAAGTAATTTATAAGTAAAAAGTAAAGAAAACAACATTGGCGGGAAAGATTCGACTCTAACGGTAAGCAGGAAGCTGACAAAATAAAGAGATCGAAATGAGAGAATCAGAAAAATAATAGACGCGTCGTAATTATTTAATTGAAACGTTATGCAATTTCTTCAACAATAATCCTATCACTTTCATATAATTATAGATCTTCTCTTCATCTAACAACCCCTCAAAGTCTTCATCAACCAAAAAATTTCAGTCTTTTTTTAATTATATATTTAATAAAACTTCCTCTCTCTCTCTCTCTCTCTCATTAGAAAAACACAAGATCAAGAATCACTGACTCATTGTTACATTGTTACGATTTGTAGTCTTAGAGATATCATTTTTTTAGATTGATTTGGATAATGGGAAGTTATAATTATTACAGAATGTTCGGGTGTTTTAACCGGAAATTCAAGATCAGGGAGACGGAGCCGCCGCCGGAGGTGACGGAAGCGTTTTCACGGTACACCGGAAGAGGGACCCACATGAACGCCGATCAGCTTCTCCGTTTTCTGGTGGAGGTTCAAGAAGAGGAAGGTGCTACATTTAAAGATGCGGAGCAAATTATACAGCAAGTTGTTAATCGCCGGCACCATTTGATCAGGCGGCTTAATCATTCACTTGAACTCGAAGATTTCTTTTATTTTCTTTTTCAGGATGATCTCAATGGACCCATCAAATCTCAGGTTTTTGTTACGTTACCATACCCAATTTCTTATGCACTTACATTGGGGGAAAAACAATTTTGTGGACCATATTAAGTTCATTCAATAGCTAGAGTTACAATAAAACAGTAGTAACAGTTTTTTTTTTTGCATATACTGAAAATCTGTTTAGCTGCAATTTTTCACTTTTCTGTTATAGTCTCGTTAGTAGAAAATGTAGAGAAGCTAGGTAAATTTTGTTTTAAATTATATTGGACTAAGATCGACGAGCTAAAATGAAGCAATATGGACAGAAATGATTCATATAACCGACCCCAATTGTTGTTGTTGGGAGAGAGAGCAGGCTAAACTTCTAGAGATTTAATCAATGCAATGGAAGGTTGTTAAGAATGGAGCTGATTTTTTTTTGGTTTTCTCCTTCAAGACTTGAGCTTTTTAAGTGTTAAGGATTGTACTGTGTTTCCCATTGGAAATTAATGATAGCCTCCTCTTTACTCATGAACTATTATTGTGCATGGTTAGTGTATGTTCAAGTTTTAATTTTCTTTGTGTAATATATATATGTATGTGTGACAGTATCTTTAAATTTGCTTTAACAATTTGTCATTTCAGGTACACCATGATATGAGTGCTCCATTGCAACATTATTTCATCTATACAGGTCACAACTCCTACCTAACAGGAAACCAGCTTAGTAGCGACTGTAGTGAAATTCCAATAGTTAGAGCTTTGGAAAGAGGTGTCCGCGGTATTGAACTGGACTTATGGCCAAATTCAGCGAAAGATAATATCCATGTTCTTCATGGAAGGTATGATATGCTCCTTGATTCATAGTGTAATATATGGATGTGCTGCCTCTTATTCTTTCTGATTTCCAATGTCTCAAGTTCTGGAATTTTACTTCAATTGATATAGGTTTCCTTTAACTTTGTTGAATGATTCCAATTATAACCATTTTGCAGGACCCTGACCACACCAGTGCCACTTCTTAAATGCTTAAAGGCTATTAGAGACCATGCTTTTGTTAAATCGCCTTATCCTGTCATAATCACGTTGGAAGACCACCTGACACCAGATCTTCAAGCTAAAGTTGCCGAGGTTAGAATTCATTTCCCTTTTGTGGATAACAGCTCGAAATATTGCACGTTTCTTGTTATTCTAGTTTTAACTCCTGAGTTCCTCTTTGTTTCTCTAGATGGTTACCCAAACCTTTGGAGAAATGCTATATTATCCTCAGTCGGATTGCTTAGAGGAATTTCCTTCACCTGAAGGGCTTAAGAATCGGATTATTCTCTCTACAAAACCGCCTAAAGAGTACCTTGAGTCAAAGCATCAGAGAGACACATCTCCAGTGGGAAAAGATTCATTTCGAGAGGATGCTACGAAGAAGGAGAAATCAGATTTTGGTACTGAGGATCAGGACACTGATGAAAGGGTAAAATGACATTAAACAGTCTCTTGATTTTCTTATTGTAGGGATGCTAATTCTGCTTTTATGGTGCCATTTTATCTGAACGATAGAGTGATAGTGATCAAGATGATGAAGACGGTGATACCTCCAACGGCCAACAATCATCCCAACCAGGAGCACCTCAGTACAAGAGTCTGATAGCAGTTCACGCTGGGAAGGCAAAACATGGTTTGAAACGTGCACTAAGGGAGGGAAGTAATAAAGTCAGTCGACTTAGTTTGAGTGAACAAGAACTCGAAAGAGCTGCAGAAAATTATGGAACAGATTTGGTCAGGTACTCCACAATTTTGTGCCATATAAAATTGAACAATTGACGAGAATGCTCTGGTTATTCTTGATTCAGTTTTCCATTTCATTTGCTAGGTTCACCCAAAAGAATATTGCAAGGGTGTACCCTAAGGGAACAAGAGTAACCTCCACAAATTTCAAGCCTATGACTGGCTGGATGCATGGGGCGCAGATGGTAGCATTTAACATGCAGGTTTGTTTGAACTTCTGAATGCTGGTGCATCAACATGTTATATATGTTCTATGCCTTACATTGACTTTTTTGATTGCTTCTCCATTTCTCTGTGACCCATAGAAACTTCACTTTGTAAAGAACGTAACATGACAGTGATTATGATATACGGTGTAATAGATAACTGCTTCAATGATATCTCCTGATTTAATCCTTATACTCAACTTGGTTCTATATCAGCTATGGAGGTCGAGCATTAAGGTTGTAAGTTAAGAGGTAGGATGCTAGTCTTATAGTGTTTTGTCTTAGGCTACTAGTAGCTTCAATTGTGTCCATATTACTTCATTAGGGTTGCAAGTTAAGTTGAGAGGCTAGTCTGATAGTGTTTTGTCTTAGGATGCTAGTGGTTCTTGTTGTGTTCTTATTACTTCCATTGTGTCTGTAGTACTGTGCCATTGTTATTGCTTGTTGTTATTGTTTTTTTTTCTATCTTCTGGTTATTATGTTGCTGGTGTTACTTTTCTGGCTTCCTTTGATGTTACTGCTCCTATGTCTCTTTCCATCTTCATGAGCCGAGGGTCTATTGGAAACAACATCTCTATTCCTCTGGAGTAGGGGTAAGGTCCGCATACACACTACCCTCTCTAGACCCCACTTGTGTAATTTCACTGGGCTGTTGGTTGTTGGTTCTATATCAGCTGTCTAATTGTTATATTAATTGCACAAAATAGGGATATGGAAAATCACTCTGGATGATGCATGGGATGTTTAGGTCTAATGGAAGCTGTGGCTATGTGAGTAAGCCTCGGTTTCTTATGGAAAAAGGCCCACGCAATGAGGTATTTGATCCCAAAGTAAAATTGCCAGTGAAGAAAACTTTACAGGTAAGCAAAACATGTTTTAATGTGGAGAGAATGTCAAACTTCAAGATAGTATGATGGTCTTGTTGAAGAAGTGTAACACCATTTTTGTTTATTATCTGCAGGTCAGAGTATATATGGGAGATGGATGGCGCTTAGATTTCAGCCATACACATTTTGATGCCTATTCGCCTCCAGACTTTTACACCAAGGTTAGTGAGGGTGATGATGGTTCCCCACTTACTTGCCTCCCTCATGCATTGAGTGGCTAGATGTTGTTTAAATCTTATTCAATCTTCCCCTTGACTTCATAGAAATGATATAGAAATGTATGGAGTTGTTAATGTTTTATTAGACCTCAGTATGTTGTCATATCAATATCCACTATCTGATAGATAGTATTTTGCCAACTTTTACTGGAAAAGAAAAAAGGACATGAAATCTGCATCGTATTCAAGTAAATAAAACAAATTTCAAAATTGAGATTGTTATTCAATATGTATTGCTATAAAATAAATAAAACAGTAAACTTTCTGAAAATACAGAAATAGAAAAGTTACTAGAACTAGAACGTCAATTCTCTTCTGAAAATAGTATAAGAATAAAGCGAGCCCACTGAATACATAGTGTGTCCTTAAGGAAATTATTCCCCTCAAGTACCCGAGATTTTGGAATATATCCTCCCAGGATAGAAAGATTTAACTCACCAGCGTATCGGTACCAAAAACTCTGGTGATCGGCGAACCACTCAATGGACGTAAAACACACTGGAATATTTTGTGCAGAAGAAGATCAGAAAATTTAGTATAGCCATGAACATGTGTGAATATTGCGGGAAAATTAAAAACGGATTTAAAATAATCCGGGAAAGAAAAATGGACCGGACCTTTGTCCAAAAAGATTAATCAATCGATCCGAAGTCGAGCGACGACGGCGCGAGGCTTGCCTTCTTCTCAACTCATTAAGAGTTAGAAGAAGAGCTTCTCTATATATACACATAGATTTTCTTTCCTTCTTCCAATGAGGGACAAAGTGCACTAATTCAAAATTTCACTTCCCTCCGTTTCTTTTTCCACCATTTTCCATTCACTCTCTTTAAGCTACACCAAGCTTAAAATTAAGCTACACTACGCTTAAAGACCAAACACAGATTTTTGGTAGCCAAAGCGCGTGGTTGTGTAGGGAGTATTTTTTTCCTTTCACTCAGAAGGTGTTATGATCCTTTAATTTGCATGTTCCTCGTGTTCTTTTTTGTGCTCCAAGATAGCTGGAGGAATTTATTAGACCTTTATTGTTCCTTGTGTGGCAGCTATACATCGTTGGAGTGCCTACGGATGCTAGTAAGAAAAAGACTCGGATAATTGAGGATGATTGGTGTCCAATTTGGGATGAAGAGTTTAATTTCCCTTTGACAGTGCCAGAGCTGGCTTTGCTTCGAATTGAAGTACGAGAATATGACATGTCGGAGAAGGATGATTTTGGGGGTCAGACATGTTTGCCTGTCTCAGAGTTGAGACCAGGGATCAGATCAGTGGCTCTCTATGATAAGAAGGGTCAGAAAATGAAATCTGTCAAACTTCTTATGCGATTTAAATTTGTGTGAAATGTGATGAAGAATGTAGGATTTTCTCTTGTAGACACATGCTTAATTTGATTGTATTTAAACGTCCTTCATGTAATGTGCAGTGGAGTGATGATGCTGTATTAGGAAGGGAAATAAATTAAGCTTGAGGGATGAAGTTATGGGCTTGTGAGTTTGTGACATTAGTTTTCTACTCTCGTAAACATTGATATATATATATATATATATAGGTATCAAAGTGAGGCAGAAAATACAGATTACATCTTTCTTTTTCTTCATCTCAAGAGGGTTGTGTTTTTTCACTATCATGTTCAACGTAGAAAGAAACCAAACTCGCAAACGCCTATGCGAATACTTGAGGTCATTTTTCTATTACTCCCCTTTATTTTAGGTTTTCTTCATCTTGCCGCATTGCATCAATATGGATCCAGTAATAAAATTGCAGAAATAGTTTATTAGTTCTTTCTTTTCTTTTTCTTTTTTCTTTTGCAGAAAATGAAGATTTTAGATGACTAATTTGACATTCATTCTTGCCTTAATATCTCTGTTTTTCAGACTCTTCCAAAATATTGTTGAGTGTGTATCGGATCCTCCAATAGTAGTGTTAGTATCTTGGATGCGACACGGGCGTGTAGCATTTTTAAAGAGTCTGAATAATATAGCTTAATCACACAAGCTCTCTATATAAATACTTAGCCGTTATTTTATCTTATTTTTATAATTTGACTAGCTAATACTAATTAGCTGTTTTACTTATTTATTTATGAGCCAGGAAAAGATCACTTAAAAGAAGCAAGAACTGAAACTCTATTGCTTCAGTTTATATAGGTGGATAACAAAATACAGAGATTAAAATTATTAATCTGACAGTAATATTAAAAGAAAATATTATGTAGCGTATGTAGCGGTTGAGGTGTATATCATATTAAACTCAAAAAGTTGAATAGTCGAACTAATTGAATTCATGAAATTTCTGATTTTTTTTACCCAAATAAAGAAACAAAATAATGTGAATTTAGTAAAAAAAAATTCTCGAGCCTAAAATTATTTTTGCGTCAATAATTCCATAGCTATAGATCTCTCTTTGAGTCCGGAACCAAAAGGTTGCAAAATATGACTCAAGAGACGATAAACTCGTGGTGTAGAACACGATATGTGCTCGAGTTGGTTGAAAAAGTGGCGTATATTCACCGGTCAAAAACTTCAACAAAAAGTATTTTGATAAACTCTTTTCGTATATGTTGTTTATATATTTGTGTACTTTATTTGTAGTAATTTTTGCCATGATTTGGTATAACGATCCGACCGGTCATTTTGAGCTTTAAGGTTCTGTTCAGTGGTTCGAGGTCTTGAGTGACTTCATATTGTGTATTATGACTTGTGTGCATGCTCGCATTTGATTTTCGGATGTTTCAGGGTGAATTTGGATGAGAGATTCTCACTTTAGAAGCATAAATTAAAAATGTTACCGAAGTTTGACTTTTGTGAAAACGATTCCGGATCGGTGTATTGATGGATCCGATAAGTTCGTATCGTGATTTTGGACTTGGGCGTGTGCTCGGAATCGAATTCGAAGGTCCGTAGGTTGATTTGTGTTGTTTTGCTGAAAATTGACCATTTGGCTTCGAATTTTGATAAGTTTGACCGTAGGTTGACTTCATAACTATCCTGTTTGGATTTTTGTTTCGGGACTTGGAATATGTCCATTTTTCTATATAGAACTTGTCTGCAAAGTTTGGCGTCGTTCTGAGTTGATTTGATAGGAATCAGACACGCGGTTGTGTTTCTAGAAGTTCTTGAGTTTCATGTTGATTTCATGTATTTTTGGGGTCTGATTGGTGGTTTCAGATGTTATTTTGATGAACTGATCGGGCGAGCGAGTTCATGTTATATGTTTAGACTTGTGTTGTGAAAGTACAAGAGGATGGTGAATTGTTGACTAATTAAAATTTAGTCGACTAATACAAGTCTTAGTTGACTAATCACAAAATAGAATGAAAGAAAGCTGTAAAGAGAAATGATTAAACACACATCGATTTATACTGGTTCGGTACAGTTGTAGTACTTACATCCAGTTTTCCTTGGGTCATAAGGGTTCCCTTAAGATATTTGAACAAAGTTACAATATCGATGGTTTTATCGCGTTCACCACCAACGTATAGTATCAACACTTGAGTTCTAATCAGTTGACACAACTTTCTTTTGTACTCTAGATCTCTCTATCTTTTGAGACACTGATAACTAAGAATACAGTGTTTGAACTAAGAAGTAGATAGATTTGGAATACAGTTTGTGTAGTTGCCTGGTCTTCTTCTTGAACAGTCAATCTTCTTATAAGAGAGAAAAAAGTCGTTGAATCTTCAACGAAATTAGAGGCACAAGATCTTTGAAGAGCCCATATTCGATTGTGATATTCCTTGTCACAACTTGATTTGAGGAGTTGTTTACGCCACGATCGAGGGATTGCTGAGATTTGGAGAATCTATGATTGCAGTCTATGTTTTCGTGATTGAGGACGATTAAATCAGCTTCCCTTAATTGTAGTAACAACATCTTCCTTCTTTCCTTACTTGCCATTTCTAGTCCAGTAGCAATCTTGCTTCCCTTGATTGTAGTAACAACATTTTCATGCTTTCCTTATTTACAAATTCGAATCCAGTAGCAATCTTGCTGAGCATCTCCATTTCTTTCCTTTTTGTTTGTCCTGCACATACAACATAAGATATTGTTGTCATCATTGAAACTTAACCTTGAACCTATCAATCTCCCCCTTTTTGAATATGACAACCAAGAAGGAGTAAACAAAGTAATTTAAGAAACTTCCCTTGTTAGGGGTTTCTCCCCCTGAGTTGTTGCTTCCCCTGAGAGTATGTTGTTTCATTATGATGTGCAGATATCTCCCCCTGAGTGTTTACTCACACATTTTCTCCCCCTTTGACATCAATCAAAAAGGAAAGAAAAGAAAAACATAGAGCAATATAGAATATAATGTGCATACTAAAAGATGGTTAGAGCAGTAGAGCCTTCAGCAGAGGCTTAAGTTAGTATAGACCAAAAACAATTGTCTAAAGGCAACCATAAAAAAAAAAAAACAGCTGAAAGAAACAAAAGATTGTTTGTCATAACAGCACAACATGAGATAATTAATTTCGTCCTAGAAAGTCTTTGAGAGTGTTGATCACTTTGGTGCAGAAGGAGTCATAGGAGTTTTCAACATCCCTGACGAGCTTGTCCATCTTCTCAGTCATGGAATTGAAGGCCCTGGTTCTATGTCTCCTTGTAGCTCCTATGTCTATCCGAAGCTTGGCCACGTCTGAACCTATCTCCTTAGTGACATCCCTGATCTTATCTACCCGTTCTTCATCTCCACAAGCACCAGCTTGACTCCATCAAGGTAGTGTTGAATTTGTTGAAAGTTCTGAGAGGTAGTCGACTGAGAGACTGGTTGATCCGCTTGGACATCAACTGGAGCTGGAGCACTTTCAACCTTGGCTCGCTTAACCCATCCATTCTCACCCAAAGAGTATCCCATCATAGAAAAAGTAGTCTTATCATAAGTACTTGAGATGTGCTTGGATGTAAAAGGTGCCAAGTCTACCTTCATAACTTCCAGGATATGAGAGATAAGAATACCATAAAGCAAACAAGCAGCAGATGAGGAAATATCCCTGATACTCTCAAGCATATACTGACGAATCCACACAAACTAATCAAGACGCTTATTATTAACCAGACAGTAGAGGAAAAAGATATCTCTAATGGATAAAGAACTTAGGGACCCAGACCTGGGAAGGAGAGTGGTGGCAATCATGTGCGCCAAAATACGGTGTTCAAACTTCAGATTTTTGGGGCCAACATCAGGGGGTTATCACACAGAAATATTTTTGCTTCTTCAAGAGACACTTCAAAGTCTTTCGGCCAAGAATTTTGGACAAACACATCATACCCACTAAATTTGGCGAAAAAATCTTTTCAAATTGGTAGGAGTCCAACACAATTCTAGTTCCCAAAACCATAGGTTCCAAGTCATCCTTATCATTCACAAACATATTTGCATAAAACATTCTCACAGGTTCTTCATACACAAAATTTCCAAGAGTGTCAAACAAAAGGGAAAGGTGATGAAAATCGAAAATTGCAGTCACATCACGATGAAGACTTTGCATAAGAGAAAGACTTACAGATCGTCCATAAGCCATGGATTTTGACTTGTAGGACTCAAACCTTGCCTTTTCACTGGGGCCATAGAAGATCAGCTTGTTCTCAAGGCCAAATTCCAAGAGTTCTACCTTGCCCTTCTTGTATGCAGCCTTTTGGGGGTTTTCTCCAAGGGTCTCTTACCGACCTTTTTCTGGATTATAGGGTGATTTTCAGATGAATCACTGCTATCATTGTCTGTTTTGAGAAAGTCCAAGTCAATGGATGACTCTACATCCACAGGCTCTTCTGTATTGAGAGGTTTTTGAAACCTACGACTTCGTCTGGTTGCAGAGGAAGGGTTTCTTTTGGCCATAGTGAAGTCGGTTCTTTGGTAGGGAATGAGAGGAGTATTTGGAGATGGAAGGTTTTTAACAAGGGATTTGAGAGGAGCGAATGAGCGTCTTGGTTACTAGAAGGGTCAAGTACAGATGGAGGTGATGTTTCAGAATGACTGCTTGGCGGTACAAGTAATAATTACACTTCCACAGGAAAAGTAATTAGTACACGGATAATTAAGGGAATAAAATATACTGAAAGTGTGTAAAACAATTTAAACACTTAGGAAAATATTTTGTTTACAAATTTGGCATAATGCCAATCTTTTTTTGAAGAATGCAAAATCTTTCTTCCAAAAGAGGTTTAGTAAAAATATCAGCAAGTTGAGAATCAGTACTAATAAACTCTAACGTAATATCACTTTTTGCAACATGATCACAAATAAAATGGTTTAATTTCTATATGCTTTGCTCTAGAATGATGCACATAATTTTTAGATAAGCAGATAGCACTAGTGTTGTCGCAAAAATAGGAGTGGCAGTAAGAGATAAATCATAATCCATAAGTTGATGCATAATCCATAAAACTTGTGTACAACAGCTTCCAACAACTAGGTATTCTGCCTTAGTCGTTGATAGAGAACACAATTTTGTTTCTTGCTATGCCAAGATACTAAAGCATTTCCCAGCAATTGACATGTCTCCTTGGTACTTTTCCTATCAGTCTTGTCTCCTACAAAATCAACATATGAAAAACCTCTCAAAGAGAAATTGTTAGTATGATCATACCATAGTCCTAATTCAGTAGTACCAATTAAATATCTAATTATGCGTTTAACAGTAGTAAAATGGGATTCCTTAGAAGCCGACTGAAATCTGGCACATTTACATACACTAAACATAATATCTGGTTGACTTGCAGTTAAATAAAGTAGGGATCCAATCATTCCTCTATACATGGTTTCATCAACCATTTTTCCATTGATGTCTTCATCTAGCACGGTAGTTGGAATCATTAGGGTGCCAATAGCCTTAGCATTTTCCATCTCAAAATTTTTGATAAGCTCTTTAATATACTTGGTTTGGCTGATGAAAATTACTTTAGGAGACTGCTTGATTTGAAGTCCAAGGAAGAAGGTCAGTTCTCCCATCATGCTCATTTCAATTCACCTTTCATGGAAAGAGCAAACTCTTCACAAGAAAACAGTGTTAGGGCTACCAAAAATAATGTCATCTACATAAATTTGTGTAATGAGATTACTAGAATTTGATTGCTTGATAAAAAGATTTGTATCGATATTACCTTGTTTGAAACCTTGATTTGGAGGAAAAGAACTTATCCTTTCATACCATGCTCGAGGAGCTTGTTTGAGACCGTACATGGCTTTAGTCAGCTAGTATACATGGTTTGGAAAAGTTGTATTTGCAAATCCAGGAGGTTTCTTCACGTATGCTTCTTCAGATATTTAACCATTTAGGAACGCACTTTTGACATCCATATGAAATAATTTGAATCCTTTGTAAGCGGCGAAGGCAAGTAGAATTCGGATGGATTCAAGTCTTGCCACAGGTGCAAAGGTTTCATCATAGTTGATTCCTTCATGTTGAGAGTAACCTTGAGCCAATAGTCTTGTTTTATTTCGAACGACTTGTCCCGATTCATCCAACTTATTTCTGAAAACCCACTTAGTTCCAACAACAGAAGAGTTTTGAGGCTTTGGAACTAATTGCCAGACTTTGTTTTTCTCAACCTGATCTAATTCTTCTTTCATAGCATTGATCCAATGAGAATACTTTAGATCTTCATCAACCTTCTTGGGCTCAATTTGAGAAATGAGAGCTACATGATATTTGTTCTTTTGAGATCTCCTTGTGGTTATTCCCTCCTGTGGATCTCCTATAATGAATTTGTGAGGATATACTGGTTTTTTCTTCCATTCATTTGGAGTATTTGCTGCAGAGTTCTTTTTGTTGGTAGTCGACTGATCTAGTTGGGATAAGTCAAGATCTTTTGGAGGAGCTTCGGCTGGTTGAGTCTATAGATTAGCTGACTCACTTTGATGATCCTTACCTACAATAACAGACTTTGGAGCACAATCGATTTCCTCATCTTCGGGAACAAGTTCAATCCTTGGGCGAGGGTTAGTATAAATAAAAACAACATGAATAGATTCTTCAATATATAAGGTTCTCTTATTATAAACTTTGTAAGCTCTACTTGAGGGAGAGTAACCAAGAAATATACCTTCATCACTCTTTGGATCAAACTTACCCAGATTATCCTTTCCATTATTATGAACAAAGCATTTGCATCCGAAACGGTGGAAGTAGCTGATGTTTGGTTTCTTACCATTCCACAGTATATAGGGAGTCTTTTTGAGAATAGGTCGGATAAGCCATCTATTAATGATATGACATGCTGTACTCACAACTTCTGCCCAGAAATGATGAGGTAAAGAGTTTTCCACAATCATGGTTCTTGCCGTATCCTACAAGGTTCTGTTTTTACGCGCTACTACTCCATTATGTTGAGGAGATCTTGGTGATGAGAAATTATGGGAGATTCCTTGATCATTGCAGAAATTTTCAAAAGTTTTGCTTTCAAACTCTTCTCCATGATCACTTGTGATGGTAGAGATGTAGTATTCATTCTTACGTTGAACCTTCTTACAAAAAACTACAAAATTCTTTAAGGCATCATCTTTATGACTAAGAAATATAACCCATGTAAATCTAGAGAAATCATATACAATAACAAAAGCATATTTCTTACCTCCTATACTAGCAGTTCTAGTGGGACCAAATAAATACATATGCAGCAGTTGAAGAGTTTTAGAGGTAGAAACAATGTTTATGACTTTAAAAGAAGATCGAGTTTGTTTCCCTAATTGACATGCATCACATATATGATCTTTTGAAAAATCCAGTTTTGGGAGACCAACAACAAGGTCATGTTTTGAAAGCTTTTGAATGGTGTGCATGCTTGCATGACCAAGTTTTCTATGTCAAACCCATGGATCTTCAATTATATAAGTAAGGCAAATATGATCCCCAAAGTTTTCCAAGTTTTTGATAGTAAAAACATTTATGTCCCTATTACCAGAGAGAATGATATTAGCTGATTCATCTTCTATGAACCAGCCATGTTTCTTAAAACGAACCTCATAATCATTGTCACATAGTTGGCTGATGCTGAGAATATTGTATCCGAGTTCATCGACTAAGTAGACTTCATCCACGTAACATGTAGAGATTAAAGGAAACTTTCCAACACCAATAACATTTCCTTTGGATGTTTCACCAAAGGTAACTGTTCCTCCATCTATCTTGGTGACTGATTTGAACAATTGTTTGTCACCCGTCATATGTCTGGAACACGCGCTGTCGATATACCATTTTCCTTTTCGATTCTTCTTACGGTGTTCCTGCATAATAAGATTACTTATTTTTAGGTACCTAAGCCTTCTTGAGTCTTGAATGGTTAGAATCTGAGTGTTAGTTTGATTTGAAGATTTTGGTCTCCAGATCCATCTCCTGTCGCTCTTGAACCTGCAATGATTTGAGGTGTGACCTCTTTTACCACAATAGGTGCAAGATGAGCTGTTAGAGTTTCCAGAATTATTTTCAGCTCTAATTCTGTTCCTACAATTGTTAGGAACGTTCTGATCTGACTTGATTGGACTAGAATTTGACGTCCTTTGCAGTCCATTCAATTGAAGCTTGAGTTCATTTACTTCATCTTGAAGCATATCACGTTCAATTTCGCATACTTCTAGTTTCAGGGCCCAATCCTTCTTCTCTCTTTATTTT
Source organism: Nicotiana knightiana (assembly GCA_005239525.1). Lineage (NCBI taxonomy): Eukaryota > Viridiplantae > Streptophyta > Magnoliopsida > Solanales > Solanaceae > Nicotiana > Nicotiana knightiana. Next base: position 10,620 of record ML376311.1, on the reverse strand, counting down.
TCTCTCTTGACTTTTCTAAGCTCATTTACTACTCTTTCTATGTCTGCAAAAGCAATATCAACAAACTCTTGAAGTTCATAATAACTCGGGCGTAAAGGAGTACATACCTCACTAGTTCCTTCATCCGACGGTGAACGAGGTTCTCTTGAATCATCTTCCTCATTGTTGCTGTCTGCCATTAGTCCAAGTTCTTATGACTCTTCATCGTTGCTTAGAGCTGTAAAGCAAATGTTGGAAATTTCCTCGTGATCAGATGCCTCCTCATCACTCCATGCTCCAAAAGCTTTCTTCTTTTGCATGTTTCTGCTAAGCTTCTTTTTTAATTCCGGACAGTCAGCTTGAACGTGTCCAAACTTTCCACATCTTCCATCATTTTTATCAGCTTTATTGCTCACCCGTCCTTTTTTAAAATTGGAATTACCTCTTCTGTAGTTTCTGTTTCTTCTCACCATGCTGGTCACAACTTGCGAGAGCATTGCAATGTTTTCATCTTGTTCTCCTCCTCCTTCTTCATCTTCATTTTCTGGTTCAACCATAGTTGCCTTGAAAGCAACAGTTTTCTTCTTCTCTTGAATTTGTCTGTCAAGATGAGTTTTCTCAAAAGCGATCAAGTCATCTCTGAGTTCATCATAGGAAATTTTGTCCAAATCTTTACATTCTAAAGCAATGACCTTTGGTTTCCAAATTGTAGGTAGGCTTCTGAGGATGTTTCTAACCTGTTCGCCACTTTTAATAGGTCTTCCAAATGATTTGAGGTCTCCAAGAATTTTGCTGAACCTGGAAAATAATTCTTCAACAGATTCTCCATCCTTCATTTGAAATAACTCATAGTCCCGAACCAAGATTTATTCTAGTCTCTTTTATCTCGTTGGTTCCTTCATAAGTGAATTCCAGTTTATTCCACATTTCTTTTGCAGTCTCACAACTGGATATCTTTTCATATTCCTCTCCAGTGATAGCATTGTACAGTAGATTTTTTGCTCTTGCATTAACGGTGATAACAACATCTTGCTCATCAATGTAATCGTCCAAATCCAGCGGATCAGTTGATGATGACTTGACCATTTGCATCCTTCTTGAGAGGAATTGGAAGGTTTCCCTTTTTGATCACACGCCATACTTTAATGTCATATGACATAGTATACATTTCTATGCGAACTTTTCAGTGAGAAAAATGCTGACTATTGAAGTAAGGGGGTCGAACTTGAGATGTTCCTTCTTGAAAGAGAGCATCGACAACAATATTGGATCCCATTGATCTTTTTCTCACTAGCGGTAAAGCAAATATTGTGAGCCTTGCTTTGATACCAATTGAAAGTACAAGAGGGGGGAGGGGGTGTTGTTGACTAATTGAAATTTTGTCGACTAATACAAGTCTTAATTGACTAATCACAGAACATAATGAAAGAAAGAAGTAAAGAGAAATGATTAAACACACAATGATTTATACTGGTTCGGTACCGTTGTGGTACTTACATCCAGTTTTTCTTGAGTCACAAGGCTTCCCTTAAGATCTTTGAACAAAGTTACAATATTGATGGTTTTATCGCGTTCACCACCAACGTACAATATCAACACTTGAGTTCTAATCAGTTGACACAACTTTCTTTTATACTCTAGATCTCTCTATCTTTTGAGACACTGATAACTAAGAATTACAGTATTTGAACTAAGAAGTAGACAGATTTGGAATACAGTTTGTGTAGTTTCCTGGTCTTCTTCTTGAACAGTCAATCTTCTTATAAGAGAGAAAAGAGCCGTTGAATCTTCAATGAAATTAGAGGCACAAGATCTTTGATAGAGGGATTTGACACGAGGGGTGCCTCTTTGAATCTTGCTCTTTGAAGAGCCCAAATTCGATTGTGACATTCCTTGTCACAACTTGATTTGAGGAGGTGTTTATGCCACGATCGAGGGATTGCTGAGATTTGGAGAACCATGATTGCAATCTATGTTTCCGTGATTGAGGACAATTCAATTTGCTTCCCTTAATTGAAGTAACATCTTCCTTCTTTCTTTACTTGCCATTTCTAGTCTAGTAGCAATCTTGCTTCCCTTGATTGTAGTAGCAGCATTTTCATGCTTTCCTTATTTGAAAATTCGAATCCAGTAGCAATATTGTTGAGCATCTCCATTTCTTTCCTTTTTATTTGTCCTGCACATATAGCATAAGGTATTATTGTCATGATTGAAACTTAACCTTGAACCTATCATGTTGATGTCTGGTTTGGAGCCCCGAGACCTGTGTGAGTTTCGGATGCGTTGCAGAATGTTTGATAGAGTTTAAGTTCTGTTGGTTTTGCACAAATGCTTCAAGTCTCGCATTTGCGATATTTTGCTTGAGTCTGCTAGGTTCACATTTGCGATTTTATTGCGCCACAGTCATACAGATTTGGATTTTTCGTGTATCAAGTTATACCAGTCTAAAAATAGATAACTTATCCCACTGCCTTTGAAATGAGTGTACGTGACGTGTATGCAATTTTCTGATATTTTATATAGGTTAGGTTCTGCATAACCAAGTAGATCTTTGTTTGCTTTACGATCTGTTGATGACCTTCAAAGAAAGAGATACATCCGACTAGCACAGGTAGACAACAGTTGTTCCTATCAAATGTTAAACAGATTGAGAAAGATCACCTCATATTTTTATGTTATTTGGAATTTGAACTTTGGCATCCTATGATTTTCCTCGCACTTCTTCAACTACCTTGAGTGCATTATGATGCATTTTCCCAGCACAAGATTGCAAAACAATTTGCAATCGACAGCGTACAGACTCACAGTTACAACTACATACCATCTGACTATATGTGCAGACATTGCCCAGATACAATTGGAGGCTCACTTTAAAGCAACTCAGAGAAACAAGTATAACGTAAAATACCTAAAGGAGTGAACGATTACAAAGCTATCCAACACCCTCTTTAGCCCGGGCACAACAAATCTAGACACCAGATACCACAACAGATCTGTGTATATGCATGCATCCAACCATGATATTTTCCTTTTTCTCTACACATGCAGATAATCGAAACATCACAAAAGCACCAATCAAGGGAAAACCACTTAGGGTGTTTGGCTAAACTTATAAGCTGGTCAAACTGGCTTATAAGCACATTTTGACTTATCTACACGTTTGGTAAACATTCAAAGTGCTTATAAGTTAAAATCAGCCATAAGTCATAAATTGGTCACCCCCAACTTATGACTTTTCAACTTATAAGCATTTTTAATTTGACCAAGGCTTTACTAGTTTATCCTTAATAACATTTTTCGATTCACATAATATTTTTCTCAAAATAGATTTTCTAAGTTTCTCTTCATTCCATATTCGTTGTTCATCTTTTTCTTTACAAAGAAACTTTTTAAGGCTCGACATCATCTCCCTCTTTACAGGGATATGTTGGATCTGATGGATTATTATACGCAGCGGAAGCAATCCCAGTATCAAAATCATATGTAATCTAGACAACTAACATAAACGGGGTTTCACGGGTTACCTCTTGAAGCGTGAACATATCTGTTTTTCGCGTGAGTCTTCAATTCCATAACTTCTCAATGGAATCTCCACCACCCGCACAATCGTGATCCTCGAACGTTCCACGGTCTTCTACTGTGTTACCCAAATAATACCCGGAAATAGTAATTTCGTGTGGGCAAAATTCTAGGAAAAATAGCTGAAAAATTTCGGCCACCATGGCTGAAATTTTCGGCCTCCTTTTTCTCTCCTTCTTCTGGGTGGAAAACCTTATGTATTTATAGCACAAGTTTTAAGGGTTAAAACCCTTTTCCAAAACCTGTTGGGTTTTCTTTTCCACCAAAAAAAAGATTCCTTTATTTCCTATTATTTAGGCACAGTAGGGACCACATAATTTAATTAACAAGGCTCCAATTATGGAATTAATTTCTAATTTTTGAAATTAATATCTACCATAATTAATTACGAATTATTCCACTAAAAATTCGTAATTGCACTCCTTATTCAATTTCGAAATTCATCCATTAAATCTTATTTAACTCCCCATGTTAAGATTCAGATACTAATCAATTAAATTAAATTACTGATAATTTAATTTATTGATTATTTCCTTTAGACTTTTGCTTAACGTATTTCATGTGCCGGATACAAAATCTACCGGCCGGGTTTACACATGAAAACTTATAAGCTTTCATAAATGTGTATCATCAATCTCTAAACCGAGATATGGATTCCATCAACTAACTATTACTTCGCCAATGTACATTATTATTATCCAATTTACCAGGCATATTGACCCGCGAAAGAATCTCGCCTTTTAATAAATCAAAACAATAATAATATACACAACTAATAATAATTATATCAAGATTAAGAGTATAAGTACATTTAATGGCTAGAGAGTTTATTTTATTAAGTCAGTATAAAATACTTATCTCTACTTGGTCCGTTCAATACATACAAAATGTACTAGCACAAGAAGTTGGAATTAAACCATTCCCATAATCAAGATAAATTATATTTAATCTTGTGCTACAATCATCCATGATGGTTTGTCCAATTCCATCATTAGATTGTGAACTCAAACTTTATACTTATAAGAACCGATGATTTAATCTTCCTTGTATAAGCTAAACTCTGTACACTAAATCATCTACTATATAAGTAAAGGACACAGACGAATATATGATCTATTTAAAACTTTATTAAAATTGGATAAATAATTGTTCCATAATAAATACTATATCCAAACCAAACTCATGGTTAATAGTATATATCCCAACATGATCTACTAGATGTTGATCAGGTAAATATTCGACTTAGTACGTTTGTTAATACTTGATTTGTCTTGCGTTTACTTCTTGCGTTTAATAAATAGTTCATATGGAGGCCATATATCGACGAGCTCGTCGCTAGTTTACCAGACTATTGCTCACGAGGTCGAGCGGTGTGGCTATCCAAGATCCCATTGATATGTCTCGATATAATTGAGCATTATCCGATTGGGAGAGTCCGGCAACAGTTTGGCTGGTTATAACATATACCTGCTCATCCCAGTTGGCATGCTCGGCATTACGAGCGGGATGATCATAGTAGAGTTGGCCAGGCATACTTGGCCTGGCTAGAGGCCCAGATAGAGGATTGGGATAAGAGACATATCAGGTTTCCGCTAGACCCTCCACATGATGGTGTTGACGGTGAGCATGTGTACATGGCTTGGTATCGTCGTGTTACTCGGTCTTTGATAGGTAATCCTGATCATAGGGAGGTTCGTCGATAAGTTCCATATGGGGGGAGGCACGAGGCACTGGTATGTTATTTGATATACTTACGTATAATGTTATATTTAATTATCTTCTTTAATTAATATATTACATCCTATGCAGGCTATTGGCTTACACCGCATTCATCAGATGGGTCTGGAGATGAAGCAGCATTTAGGCGACGGAGTGCCACTATTGCACTATTGGGGTCGTCAGGTTTCTGCGCTTGCTACTACCACATTGGTAGTTGCATGAGCAGATGCACGATTAGGTTTTGATGCAATGTATGTGCCACCTGAGGATTATCATCATGGCCCAAGTGTTCCCCCAGCACGTGATAGAAATACCAGGCGTGTCTAGAGAGGAAGTAGTGGACTACATGGTCGGGATGGTCAGTGCAGACGGGTTGGCTAGCAAGGGGGAACTGAGGCACCCGTGGTGGATATTGGCGAGGGTTTGTTGGGTGACCTTGGTGAGGCACACGATGGTGGTGATGATATGCCTACATTCAGACTGTTGTCACCAGGGACTTCACAATTTATCCCGTTGGCTCCATTATCGATTGAGGGCACCAACATTACGTTGTTTGAATGAGATGAGTACTATCCCGATCCTCCAGGCATATCGAGGGATGCATAGTATCGTCCGGTGCAAGATATGCACAGTGGCAGACATTTGAGTTATGGCTCTGATCATATTAGTATTTTTTTCTATCAATCTTTAAAATGTCATTATTATAGTATTATTGTTTAGCAGAATGATAATGCTTTTTCACCATGTTATGAAGGAGACATCACATTCGGTGGAGACGACACAACCTTCATCTAGTCCAGTTCATCTTGGAGTTCCCCTAGAGCATTGTGTGCTCACCGAGACACATGTTTGATTGTATTAAAATTATAATTAATTTACTTTACCTTAATTATTAGTCAGTATTATCTAATTTATTTGTATATTTTTTTAGATTTCGCCATCACCTATCACGGAGACGGTAACATGTGATACTCAAATGCTGGAGATGCAGGACCCTATTTAGAAGCCAAGTGAGACATATGTTTGACTATGAGAATTTTTAAGCTATTATATTACAATTTTATATATCATATACTATAAATTAGTTATATTTTGTAGCTTACTGCTGGCCCAAGGGACCTCTACTGATCCAACTAGCTTTCCAGACGATCATGCTGCAACGAATTCTTAGATAAAGAGGCGACATGATGAGGATGATCCAGATAGCGTAGCCCGTCAACAGGTATGCGCCTCAAGCCAGCCAATGAAATAAATCATACAGGTTGTGGGACACATTAAACAATATTATTAATATTATTGATGTTTAACATTATTACCGTAGTGTTTTACGTTTTAGTATTATTGATTAAGTTAATACCAGAACCACAAAAAATATATTTTAACATACATTAAAATATGAAAAACAAACCACATATTACATGAAATCTAAAACATAAAATAACATACATTAACATACGAAAAATTAACCACATAATACATGAAATCTAAAACATAAAATAAATAATACACTTAAAACAACCACTTGTTCGTTTAGTCACTATCACCTATTATTCTCTGCTTCAACCACTGAAATTTTTCTTGCAACCGATTATTTTCTTCTTCTGTCTCTTTTAGTTTTTCCTTCACTGCCGCTACTTCTTCTTTGAGTTTCCAGATCTTTAGTTTATACTCCCTGGTACGTTTCCAAAGGTTTAGCAAACTTTATTTGTACTATTCCTGGTTAATGGGTTCATCGTGCCATTCTTTAAAGCTACTTTGATTTTCGTCCTACGAATGGTGATGATAAAAAAAGACTATAAATTAATGTGTTCTAAAATAAATAATCGAACAACCAACAAAAAATTGAATATTAATAACTCACAGTGTATTTACACATCCAACATTTGTGCCAAGATTGCAAGTGGCCCAACATGACTTCAAAGTCAAATGTTTCCCGCAGTAACACCTAGGGATCTCATCGCGTCTAGACATATCGTATTACTTGAACTTGAAATTTTACGGAAAATAAGATTCTTTGGTTGGTTAAGTTGTGAGGAAGGGTGTGTCATCTCCGGACTCATTAGTGTTATTGTCATAATCACTGTCTTCTTTCTCACTCTGTGCATCTGCCATATCTTGATTCAATATATCATCATCGCCTAACTGAGTTAGGACAAGACTTCCATGTTGCTCATTTTCACTGTACAACCAATAAAATTACGAGTATTTTAGATTCATCCCAACATAATATATTAACTTTAACTCTTAACGTACCATTTATAATTTGTAGATAGATAATGATGCAAGTTATTAAGTTGTTGTTGACTCGCAAATGGACCAACATGCTCTACCCCTCCAAAACTAGGTATATTTCAATTTTTGGTTGGTTCATAACGTAACGACCCAACCGACATTTTGATCTTTAATGTGTCGTTCGGCGGTTTGAGACCACGAGCAGCTTTACTTCAGCTATTATGGCTTGTGCATGTGATCTGAATTGGATTTCGGGAAGTTCGGAGTTGGTTTGGAAAGAAAACTTTCATTTCGGAAGTTTTAAGTTAGAAGAATTGACTAAGAGTGGATTTTTGAGTAAAGAACCTCAGAATCAGTATTGGAAGGTTCCAACAGATTCGTATGATGATTTTGGACTTGGGCGTATGTCCGAATCGGGTTTTGGATGACCCAAGAGCGTTTCGACGCCTATTGTGGAAAGTTGGCGTTTTGGAAGGATTTCATAAATTTGAGTTGAAGTGAATTTCAATGTTATTGATGTCTGTTTAGGATTTCGAGTTTGGGAATAGCTCCGTATGGTGATTCTGGTATTGGGAGCGCGTCCGAATGTGGATTTGGAGATCTGCAGGTCATTTCAAGGTCATTTGGCGAAAGTTGGAAATTTGAAGGTTTTTGGAAAGTTTGATCGGGAGTGGACTTTTTGATATCAGGGTCGGATTCCGATTCCAAAAGTTGGAGTAGGTCCATAATGTTGAAGGTGACTTGTGTGCAAAATTTGAGGTCAATCCGATGTGATTTGATAGGTTTCGGCATCAAATGTAGAAGTTTGAAGTTCTAAAGTTCATTAAGCTTTAATTGAGGTGCGATTCATGATTTTAGTGTTGTTTGATATGATTTGAAGCCTCGAGCAGGTTTGTTTCGTGTTTTGGGACGTGTTGGTATAATTGGTTAATTCCCGAGGGCCTCAGGTGGATTCCAGATGGTTAATGGGTGCAATTTTTGGACATAAGAATTTCTGAAGCTCAATGCTTCTGATGTAATCGCTCCTGCGTGACTTTGGACATAGGCGCGAGATCACGGGTGCGAAAAATTTCTCCCAGAAGCAAGAATGGACTGGACTTGGGGGAATCATAAAAGCGGATTAGAGCAGCGCACCTGCGAGTGCGCAGGAGCGAGGCAGCTACCACTGGTGCGTAAAAATGCGCAGATGCGCGAGAGCAGGTCACACATGCGATGCCCGCAGAAGCGAAAAGACTTCTACAAGTGAGAGTTCTTGGCTGGGTAGTGAGGACCGCAAGAGCGGAATTTGGACTGCACCTACGGAGCCGTAGAAGCGGTCAGGTCACCGCAGGTGCAATGAGCACTAGGTAGTGTGTCCTCTTTGAATCGGGGGTTTGGTTTATTTCTGTAAGGCCTCGTAAAAGGTTTCCTAAAAACCGGGATTCTGTGATGCCGAAGTAGGCGTAAAGGTTAATAATAGTAGGATCACCGCGGTTCAGACTTTTTTGATTGAACAGTACCCTAGGAGTTGACGGAAATATTTTTGCAGCATTGGGCATTTCTACGGCCCACTATGCGGCCGCATAATCACTCTGTAGGCTGCATAATGGCCGCAGAGTGGAATAACCTTTTTGGCAAATTCCGTGGCTAATAATGCGACCGCATAACCGCTTCACGGGCCGCACTTTGGTCGCATAATCGTCCTTGTACTTTTGCAGAGGGAAGTTCTGCGGTGCATTATGCGGCCGCAAAACAGGTTTGCGGGCTGCATAATGGCGGTAGAGTGAAGCAGACCAACACAGTCCCAGGGCCACTCTTCGCGGTCGTTTCGCGGACCGCATACCCATATGCGACCGCAGACCCTATTCCAGAGCTTCATTTTTTGGGTTTTTTAAACCCGACCCTGTTCCGTTATAACACTTACCTTGGACCCTTTTGAACCTATTTTTCTGATATTTTAGAGTGAGAGAGAGGATCCTAGAGGGAGAAAGTGATCTTCATCAATTGTTATTCAATTCTTTCTTAAACACCTTGAAGATTATCAAGAGATGCACCTAGGTCTTTTTCCCAAGAGGTAAGCTTTTATCACCCAAGCTCTTAATTCCAAAATATAACTGGAATGGGCCCTTGGTGAGGTAATTCATGGAGATGGAAGTGATTACCTTGCATGCATGTGTTCCTAAGGTATGTGAGAGGTTGTGAGGTAAAGATAGAAGAGAATGGGGTGTGGGTTGGTGTAGTCTTTCCTAAAAAGGGCCATGAAACCTTAATACACACATAGTGTTTGATAGAATGCTCAACTGAGCTAGAATTATGATCGTTTTCCTAATTTTGGGTTCAATTTTGCTATACTGCTAAAATAGATTGAAGTTGCTAATATTCCGGAACATCTTAGAGTTTAAAGAGGCTCAATTGAGATGTGTTGTCTAAACCTCCACTTCTTAAAATTGAATCCCATGGTATTCATGAAATCGTTGTAAGTCCCAACTCGATCGTCCTAGAAATTGCTATCCCGTATGTATTTGCTGTGAAAATATATATCNGAGTAAGAGGGAGGCGACGAGTTTCAGTCTAAAAAATTGATTGAAAGTTGCTGTCAAGTTTGAGGTCATAGTCTGAGGTTTCCGGGGAGTTTCATGGTTCCATTCGAGGTCGCCGGCGCAGTTTCTGACCCCGTCGAGGTCCCGTGCAGTTAATGAGTTTTGTGATTCAGAGCTGTTAAGACCTTTGATTTGGATTTCTGTACTTTCGTATTTGGAGGTTTGCCGATTATATAAGAGGTCGATTTACTCCCTTTTTCTCTTTATTTTAATGTCGTCTTTGCGAATCGAAATATGATGCTGGCCTTTCTCTTATTTGTTTGGTTTGTTGTGAATCGAAGTATGGGCTCTGTTTTCTTTTCATTTTAATGAATGCAATTCTTAAATCTTGACTGTTGCGGAAAATTTCTGATCTTTGTTTTAAGCTAGTGTCAAATTGACATTTTGTTGGAATTTCTCGTTGTCAACAGTCATAGTGGTGTATCTAGTAGTATGATTTTCTCTTTTTCTTTCCAAATAACTTTCTAACCTCCCTTAAAATACTGCCGATCTATATTTTCGTTAGTTTTGGTTCAAGTTTGCCTTTTGTCAT
>ML376310.1:7560-37347 GCA_005239525.1 Nicotiana knightiana | reverse complement strand
AAACTAGACTAAAAGACAACAGATGGAACTGGTTCTTCTAGCTGGTTCAAGTAGCTCCAGATTCGCACTCTCCAATTTGGCTCGAACTGGTTGAAAAATTTCTTCACGAATTTTTCTCTCAATTCTTGATAATTTTCTACTTTTGTGCGTCTATATACAATAAGAACAGTCTGCAATTTATAGGAGTTAAGATAAGGAATTAACTAGAATCCTAATGCAACTCTTTCTTGGTGGATGAGTTCTAGTCAAACTCAACTCCTAAATCCTTCCTTATCTTAGATTTTGTTCTTATTGAATAAGGAGTCCTTCTCCAATTTCGTTTTTGCAATCTTTTCAATCAGAAGATATCTCAATTTTACCAGAATACATTTATCTCATGCATGTGCATATCATGTGACTTTAACTCTACTAGTCTACGTCACCTGTGATGGACCTGGTTCGTCTCGGAGTTCCTTTGTCAATCTTCAAAACTATTTCTTTTCTTGGGCCAACAGCATTTACAAAAGACATTCTCTCAAGCATTGAATAAGGGCTCTAGCATTGAAGACTCAAGTGTGTCAAGAGCAAGAAGACAACTTCACTAAGACGGACCTGTTTCACCTTGTGTCATTAGTGTCCTTAGTTGAGTTATAATCTTGCATTTTATTTTTCATTGTATCTTATTTGCTTTTGTAGAAGCATCGTGTTAGGAATCTCTCAACATAAACCTCTTGTGTTTCTGTAGTCACTAGTGTAGTCACAAGTGAAAAGTCTTTGTAACTAGAGAGTGACAAAGTGGTTTGTAATAGTGATTACAAGTTAGAGTGTTAAAGTCTTTGTAAGAAGTTCATTACAAAGTAGCTTGTAAAGTTTAGATTACAAGTTAGTGAAGTTGAAATTCTACAAGTGTAGGTCGTGGTTTTTGTCCCCTTGAGTTGGATTTTTCCACGTAAAAATCCCTTATCTCCTTTACTTGCTTTCTTAGTGTACTACTCTGTGGGAACTAGTAGAGGACCAGGTATCTCTACAGTTTGGTGGACTCGTAGAAACTATCAAAGAAGCAAGAGAGAGCTCGTGGATCAAACGCCGCAAATTTCTCTACAGATTCAAGCTTCAAGCAATCAAGTTCAAGTTCAAGAAATCAAGTTCAAGCTCAAGAACGAAGAACAAATCAAGGTCAAGTTCAAGCAATCAAGCTCAAGAACAAGATCATTGTTCGTGGCATTAACTACATATTCAAGATCAAGCTCAAAGGCCCTTGCATTTATATTGAAAAGAAGAATGAGATAATTCATAGAGATTGTACACTCATATTATTTGAAATAAAATACTACGATTGTTGCAATATTTTTCGGTCTTGATTTTATTTTCTCGACACAAATTTATTGTCTACAGGCCTCCTTTTCATTTTTATTTTTTTACTTTTTACTTTTTTTTTATGACTAAAAAATTGTTGGAATTATTTGTGTTTTAATTATTTTAAAATTGCTTGAACATACGTATTAGTAGCTATGATTCGCACATTTGAAATCCAGTCTTGGGAATTTTCAATTCAACGTTTCTTACTATCATAAGGTGTATATATAACTTATATATATTTAGTATAGTATGTGACATATTTTTTTTTTGTGTGTATATATATAATATATTTAATTATATGTCTATATTTCTAATTAATAACGGAAGGTGCAAATACATGACACTTTGTCCTTAATATTTACACATCATTCATGAAGTTAAGGACATCATGTGCTTAATATTTACACACCAATTATGAAGTTAAGGACATCATGTACTTAATATTTACACAGCATCCGGACGGATAAAAATTTATTTAGCACTTGCTAAAGAGTAAATATATTTTAAACAGTGACTAAAGAGTAAAGACATTGGTTAATTATGCAGTTCCCCCTCGTTTTTACCATTTAGCTTTAATCTAATTAAAAAGCCCAAAATTCATAGCCCAATCTAAGGACATGATTCAACCCGCAATCACAAAATGAGTTAGCTGAAGCGTATTTACATATCGGCGAGCACGACCGACGACGGCGAGCGCACCGGCAAGATGAATTACGTCCGGCTGAGTCCGACGAGTCGGAGAATGGCATGGCCGCTGCAAATGGGTGGACTTTTGATGCTTCTTTTACCAAATCTGTTTCCCAGTCTCTTCTCTCCTCTTGGCCGCTCTTACCCTTCCCTTTTCTCTGTAATATCTCTTTACTTCTCCTTTTTCTGTTTTTTTCACAGTATCTTAAAAGATTAAATCATTTAGTATTGGAGTAAAATGTGCTGGATATAGTGATGAAACTGAAAATTCATATAGTTGATTGATTGATTGATGTATCTGTTTACTAATGCAATGTGGTGGATCAGAACTTAGGGGAACAAGAATTTGTTGATTAGCTAATAACTTATTGCATACTCACTCTGTCCCTAATTTATGTGATACATTTAAGATTCTCATTGATTTATAGTTACACAGATGTTCTGTGTACTTTGATTGGATGTAATGTACAAGCAGATTGCTGAAATAGTTTCCTTTCTTTCTTTGTGTAAGCTAAAGGTTATAGCTTTCTGTTACTTCTCAGTGCAGCAGCACATTTTATAGAATTAGTGCTTTCGAAATATCATATTTTCGTGGTCTAATGGTATCATTTTGTGTACGGCTAAGATCACAGAGATTGTTGTATGCTCTTATCATTAGCTGTGCTTATTGTCAATCATGGCCAGCTAGCCATGTAAATTTTTGATTCCTCATATATGGATTTCCAGGTGTTCATGATTCAAATGCACCTCGATTTCTCTTACAAGATTGTACCTGCTCAAACTTGTAGAATTATTCAGTTCTTTTATTAGTTCATCCGTGCAATTTGCAGGAATGGAATGCTCCAAAGTCTATGCACGTGCGTTTACTAAACAGGGCTTTGCAACAACAGACAGTGAGTAGAGTTGCCACTTCATTTCTTTTTAGCTGTGAGATTGCTATGGAAGTTTTGGGACCATATATTCAAATTCTGTATTAATTTAGCACCTTTCAGTCTAATGCTCAAGAAGCAGAGCTCTGGTCGCCCTTGCCTAATCAGGGATGGGAAGCCTGCACTGATAATCAAGACACTCAATGTGAGAGTTACACCATACTTTTGTATCTTGTCTCCCCTTTATGAAGGGGATTCTTAGCAATTTAAATTCTTCGTGTTCTAAGCATTTTTCAATTGCATGCGTCTGTAGCATTGCATAGGAAGTCTCAGGTGTACATACAGGTGTTTTTGGATGGAGGATTGAACCAACAGAGAATGGGGGTATGTAATTTTCTGTTATGATATTGGTTAGTTTACAGATTCTTGATGTATATGACTTTCGGGGCACTTTACTCTCATGAATGATTATGTTACTTCGCTCCCATGATAGATCTGTGATGCAGTAGCTGTTGCTAAAATTTTAAATGCGACGCTTGTAATTCCGTATCTTGAAGTAAATCCAGTTTGGCAGGACCCAAGGTATTTACTGTCAGCTATTACAGCTTCCACTTTCTAAGTACTTTTATAGCTTTATGTGAACTGCCCTTTTACAGATTGATACTCCTTATGTGAAGTGCTTTCACAGTTCCTTTGCAGATATTTTTGATGTTGATCACTTTATCAATATCTTGAGTGGTGACGTCTCTGTAGTTAAAGAGCTTCCCAGTGAGTACTCCTGGAGTACCAGAGAATACTATGCAACAGGCATACGAGCTACTAGAATTAAGACAGCGCCTGTACATGCTTCTGCTACATGGTACCTGGAGAATGTTCTGCCTGTAATGCAGAGGTACTACTGAAATGTCCACCGTTATATACATTTTTCATTTTTGCCAGCTAACACATTCTCATTACCAGATGCATTTTTGTAGATTGCTTGATTTAACTGGGACACTCTGCCTTCAACAATTGAAACCTACTTCTGAGTTCTCTTTGTATGATTAAAAATAAAGCTTGAACTCACAACAAGACTAACTCGCTTCTTTCTTCCAGCTATGGGATTGTAGCTATTGCTCCATTCTCTCACCGTTTGGCCTTTGACAACCTACCTTCAGACATCCAGCATCTGCGTTGTAAGGTCAACTTTAACGCGCTAGTTTTTGTTCCCCATGTCAGAAAGTTAGGCGACACACTCGTCAGTCGTCTGCGTAGCCCTCCTAGTATGAATAAAGCATCAAGTGCTACACACTTCCATGATAGGGAAAATGACAGAACAGGAGCTGGAAAGTATGTTGTATTGCATCTTCGCTTTGATAAAGTATGACTATCTTCTACCTTGCTGACTCAATTCCATTCTCACAATCATAGTTTAGACTATGCTTGAAGTCGAGTCTGTGTTCTTGGGCTTTTTAATTCCTCCTGTGATAACTATGAGGGTATTGCACTATATCAGTGTTTATGTCAATGTTCCATGTCTATGCTAGTTAAAGACACTATTATATGAGGGTTCAGTAAATTAAAGGCCACTTGGTATAATTATCTGTCAGCCGCTTTGGTTAAATATGCTTATACACATCTCCAAGTTAAGAAAGTTAAAACCCGTCATGTTTCACTAAAATTCACTTGGATACCTTCGATTTTGATCCACCTATCCGTTAATGGAAACAAATAGAAAGGCGTTTGCACAAGACGACAGTTATTTGTTTAATACACTTGGATGTTAATTGCCTGGAAAATGTCTTTTAAACAGGATATGGCTGCTCACTCAGCTTGTGATTTTGGTGGCGGCAAAGCTGAGAAACTTGCTCTTGCAAAATATCGCCAAGTACTTTGGCAAGGGAGAGTTCTTAACTCCCAGTTCACAGATGAGGAGTTAAGAGGCCAAGGGCGTTGTCCATTAACTCCTGAAGAGATAGGACTCCTTTTGACAGCCTTGGGATTTAACAACAGCACACGGCTATATCTTGCTTCCCACAAGGTGTCTAACAATGATATTGCTTGTCTCTTTAAAAAGAAGAGTGTTTCATTGTCAATAACAGCTTAAGCACTCTTTGAATTTTCCCATTTTCATCAGGTTTACGGTGGAGAAGCAAGGATATCGGCTCTTCGCCAGTTGTTCCCATTTATGGAGGACAAGAAAAGCCTTGCTTCTTCTCATGAATTATCTGAAGTGGAAGGAAAAGCTTCTCTATTAGCTGCTCTGGATTATTATGTGAGCATGCAGAGCGATATATTCATTTCTGCTTCTCCCGGCAACATGCACAATGCACTGGTAATTATATTGTATATCAGAATTTCTTATTAATTGCTAGATTCTAGTCTATCTTAATCTTGATTATGCTTTGAGACTGATATGGTATGGCATTTTAACAACTCTCAGTTGGGGCATCGAGCATACAAGAATCTTAAGACTATTAGACCAAACATGACATTGTTAGGCAAGCTCTTCCTGAACAAGACTATGGAGTGGTCCGAATTCCAGCGTGCAATACAGCAGGGTCACAAGAATAGACAAGGGCAAATGCGGCTACGCAAGGAAAAACAGTCAATATATACTTACCCTGCTCCTGATTGCATGTGTAAAACTTAATTTTGACACCCTTTGGAGACTCTAATTTTATCAAACGTGATATTCACTACACCAAAATAGGATCTTTAGTTGACCATATCCAGGATACAACAGCGTAGTCTCCTCATTCTAGCTAGCGCTATTATGGCTAGTCAGTGCATTAGGATAAATTTTCTTTTATGTAGTATGCAGTGGCTGAGAGTTAGAAAAAGGAAGTATGATTCGCAGAAAGAGCTGGATAAACTGTTGCTCGAGCGCAAAGATGAACTAGATTCACCAGCCGTTGTGCAAGAAAACATTGGTTCAATAATCCATATGACCCAAGCAGAAGTTTTTTGAAGTCAGTTTAACAGTTGCAGTTCTGTTATTAGTATTTATTTTTATCTCTAATCGTATTTCATGCTTTTAAAGTCAGCCTGGTAACTACAAATTATAGAAATCTAATTTGCAGGCTACACATAATCAACTTCGTCTATCTATGAGGAGCCGTCTCTGAAGTATAATTTAATTGATACACACGTGTGTTCATACACTACTGACATAATTTGGGGGACCGAGAATTTTTTTTTTTTAATTACTAAATTGTTAGTCATCAATTTTACTAACATAGATTAACTGAAGTGTCTAATCTTGCACAAGATTTTACTGATGAGCATTTCTTGCAAAATTCGTTTTCTATATAATTTTCATATTTGCGAACAAGAGATTGGTGTAATGGGAAAACTAGAGATTTTGAATGATCTTAGCTGGTAAACAAATACGTCATCACCTATATATTTGATGTCAATGCAAAATTATTCTCAACAATCATCATTCCTTCTTCGTTTTTTCCTTCTTTTTCACTTTCTATTTTTCTTTTCTTTTTTACTTTTTTGAATTCAGACACGAGAATTAGCTTCTTAACTTTCTTACTATGGTTTTAACCATCACAAGAATAAGTTCATTCAACTGTAGTTACATTTCACTCCAAAACTCTGCTGGAGTTTCTGTACAACAAATCAATCAACTGCAAGCTAAAGTCATTAGATGGTCGCCAAGCTTTAAGCTAAAATTTAGTAGCAATATGCCTCAGTTGATAATTATTAAATGCTAAAATACAAGTCAATTACTGCTCCACAATTATACAAAATGGAACTTCATGAGAAACATTTACATTGTGCATAATGCAAGCTCTAAAAAACAGCCTTAGTGCATTATTGCACGTTGTTGAACCCACAAATGATAATCACCTTCCGCGTTCTTTTTGGACGTTTGGTGCACTTGGAGCTTCAGCCATCTGATCATCCATCTTATCTTTATTTGAGCTGGTTGAGCTATTCCCATTCCGGCAGGCAGCCAACTCCTTTGATTCTGAGTCAGAAAATGTTGGAGAGGGAGAGGGTGGAGCCGTTTCTTCCTCAATTGGAAGTGTTAATTTTGACCCTTCTAGTGCAACACCAAGAACAATGTTATCTTCTAACATGGGCCTTCCCACAGAAGGTGGTGAAATTGGTCTTTCGGCATCTTGTTGTGCCTGTGAAGCAGCAGATGCCACATCTGTCTTCTCAATGTTGATATCTGATGTCAACCCTGGTGGTTCTCCAGTTGCTGAAGCAACTTGGTTTTTCTCAGAGTTGCTTTTAACTGGACTAATCGATCCTTGTTTTGGCGCTTTTCCATCTGAAAACAAAGTTGCTACGTTTAAATCGACATTAGCATTTGATGCTGACGAGACCTTAACAACTTCTTTCTCAGTAGGCTTTGATGGCAAACCATTTGTATCATCAGCAGCCTGTGATGTACTTGGTGCTTCAGCCTTTCCATCTTTTTCTTCATCAGGTTGTACTGAACGGGCAGACACCTTAGTTTTATCGTCATTGTTGATCCTATAAGAAGGCTCAATAAGGAAGAATGGGCGATTAGGACGGTCACGAGAGAAAACGGAATCAGCAAATGGTAAATCATCCGCATCAGGTTCGCGATATGTTTTCTGCACAGTACGAAGAGGTGTAGCAAGCCGAGCACGATGATGGCTGATTACTCGAAGCAGATCCAGCAGTATAACTTCCTGCAACCGCAAGTTGATGGAACCATTAGCAGGAAGTTACTATAATTCGGATAGACCTTAGGACCTCAGCTGCCACATACACACACCACAGATGGAGATGAAAGAGAAGGGCTCGAGATAGAAGCAGATTGAATGTATGCCCCTCAAACCTACAGTTTGGAGTTACAGCTGGAAGGCACTACACTAAAGCTTGAATCAAATAATTACAGATGCTGAAGGAAATTATAGACTTTTTGTGTTATTTCTGGCAATAGTAACATGAGGAACTGCCGAACATATGGTAGAAGAGAAATTGTGGCTGCATAAAGCATATAGTATAGAAGACCCATCTAAAACTGGGCACTAAGAAAAAGAGCTTATACATGACTACATATAAATCGATTAACGTATGGTAAATGGTTGACCAGATTTACTGTAAGCAAAGATTTTATACTTATTTACAAAATCAGACTCAGGACTGCTTCATTGAAACAGGGGATAAAACTCGTACCTTCACTCGGGAGTACTCTTCAAAATAAGAAGTCTTCACAAAGCAAGAAATCATGATCTGTTACACATGCCACGAGTAAGAAAATTGAGTCATACTATTAAAAGTAACTTACTTCCTTAAACTACTATGCACAAATGTAAGATATGCCAAGACTGGATTCTCTAACACAGACATGTAAGATTAATATGAAAGACAGGTGGAAACACTTCCACAAGAGATGCAGTGATCCTGTGGCTAAGGGGCCTAGAAGTTCCCAATACTAGCACTAGGCTCTACACATTCAGAGAGCTAACCCCTGTCGAGTGTCTGGCAGAGTTAAAGGAGCTTCTATCCTTGCTCTTTGCATGCATCGTCACCTAGGCTAACAGGGCCTTTACTTATTCAGGGGGAGAATGGAGTCTTGGAAAGCCTAATTGAGAGTAAGATCCTTCACCCCTTTTCAGTCTCTACAGGGTTCACACATTTTTTCAATATAGGTGAATGGACCAACCAGAGATGGAAGAGATCAAACACAGAGATAAGAAGCAGCTAGTCTTCTTAACGTTTATCAGAACAGGCTCGCATTTTATCAAAACAAAAGAGGAAAATAATCGTATAAAAAAACTCTCCTGACCAACTCCGTCCTCTTTATGTATGATTAGAATCTTTAAAAATCTAATGCAACGCAAGAAAGACGATTCAGCGAACTTGAGATGGCTATTATTTGTCGAGCTTATAACTCATGACAACAATATCATGACCATGAATAGTTGCTGATGAGTACATTACAAACAGCTGTTAAAAATGCACTATAAACAGCTATCAATGCATATTACCACTGTATTTCAGGAATTGAATGAGGTAGGTAAAGAAGTATCACCTACCCTAAGAGCCTGATTCTCTGGATCAACATTATCCAGAAAAACTCGCCTATGCAATCGTTGCTGTTCTATTTGAGGATTTTTTGCCAAAACCTTCCGCATATCCGCAACAATGTTCTACACGCGAAAGAGGCGTGTAAATACTCATCAGCCAACAAAAATGGTTTTTCAGAAATAAAAAGAAATGTTTAACTAACTAGAAAATTGAATTTACCGACATTGATCTTATTCACATCCAAGTGGCTGATGGCAAGGTGAGTCTTGATCCTCCAATGAGTCTTCTGGCTAAGATTCCTGACGATATTCACTGAAAATTTGTGATTTGGTATATGAATGGCTTCACGGTCATCACCTCTTATAACTGTTGGTGACCACCAACCTACGTGCTAAACAACAAGAAAGAAGTCATTCAACAGCTCAATACCACGATTTAGCTTTCTGTTCAACTGATTCAGCACAAATGGACGAAGCTGTTATCCAACCACATCTTCATGCAAATCCTTGCATATCAAGCATGCAAGACTTCTTGTTATTGCATTATTTAAAGTATATTCCTTTATTATCAAATTGGCGGCAGGAGCTTAAGATTTACCTCCACTGTACCAGAGACGTCATAGCCCTGTATCTTTGTCTGTATCCAGTCATTTAGAACAAAGGGCCTTGTTGCATGGATCATTATGCTTGAGAGGAAGTTCGTAAGTATCTGAACAAGCCCCAAGGAAGTAAAAATGTAAGTTGCACTAATCCAAGTGGGCACACAAGCCCTCAACCCAGACGAGAAAAAAAAAGAAGGAAACATGAAAAGCAGAAGTAATATTAAACCAACCAATTGGGAGAACATCCCAAATGAAATAGAAAAGGTATAAAATGGTCAGATTACCTCACGACCAGCAAGAGTAAGCAATACTGTCCCAAGACCCCCAGCTGTCAACCACTTCTGTGTAGAAAAACCAAGCAGTTCCATGAACAATGAAACAGCTGCAACCCACACTGCAGTATATACAGCTTTCCCTGCAAATTCGAATCCCATCTGAAAAGAGAAAAACACACATTTGAAGAATAAGAATTTGGTCATAGAAGGCAACAACAAATGAAAGCAAAAACCATGGCACAGAAAAGAAAATATGATGCTGCATATTTTTCTGGAGAGGCCACTTTAATCATTAGAGTTTAATTGGTATGGTAGTTTTAGATTACTTAAATATGCACAGGAAAGGTGTAATAGCAATTGCACACTAGTATGTATACCGCCAAACTAACATAAGCCTCTAATCTGGAGTTGGATCCATATTACTTAAGCCAAGAATGAAGCTTCTTTGGAGAAAGAGTATGGTCTTGGGGAAAAGGGAATCAACCAACAGCCATCACTAAGCTTTTGACAAATAAGTAATAAAAGTGCTTCCAGTTGTTTAGTTTACTTGTTTAGCATTAGACTTTATGTGCTGTTTAAGAATCCATACATTTTAAACATTTCTGCATTAACCAAGGTTATATTTTGCAAGCTTCAACAGATTGGAGTAAATACATAATTCCCACACATACATTTCTTGCATCAGAGGGGTCTTTTATCTCCATAAGGAATTTTTGTGTTTGCTGAATCAAGCTGCCAAAAAAGAAAATCAAGATGAACTTCGTGTATTGTAAAGAGACAGCAATTAATCAGAATTAAGTAATTAAGACAATAGGAAAACCAAGAGTATGATGGAAAGCTACCATTGGTGCTATTAAGAACTATGATAAATGAAATCCGTCAACCAATGAATAAATACGGCATTAGAAATTCAAATAGAACAAGATGAAAGCAAAATATCACCTAGATAAGCAGTAGGCAAGTGCCATCACTGTCGATAATGATCGTATAAAAGTAATAAATCTTTGCTTGACTGCCTGGCTTGCAGCTGAAGGTAAAATCAGTGGATCCACTGCTCTGCAATAGTTCAAGGCAGCAACATGAGTGTTTTATAAAGCAAAATATCTAACATGTTTAAGATTTTAAAAACTGCACTTTAATTTAACCTGCATATAAGTAAAGCTCCGGTCCATAAAAGCACAGGTTTAAGATAGGAATCTGCAACATGATGCAAGCCGCTTTGTTTCCAATTATTATCACTTTCCTGCATAAAGATTTTCAGAAAACTCCTTAAGTTAGGGACAATAATGATGTAGACAACTTGCAGCAAGCCAAAGAGAACGATCGTCCAGAGAAGCCAGTACATGAAAGAAAAATTTTCTGCCAAAACGCATCAATGGAATGAGACCCCATGCGGCTAAAACAATAACTCCAATGGCCGGAACCAGCTGAAGCACAAGGGGGCTCCCATTGATAGTATTTAATGACCTGCAAAATAAAACTAATAATTGCATAGGTGCCAATTTGATCATTTCAATATTGGAATGTGGGCGAAAAAAAAAGAAAAATGAAATGTGGATGGAGGATAAATAAAGCAGGCGGGATGCTATAATCATGAGTGATAATTCCACCTATAGAGTAAAATCGTCAGACATTTAATTAGGTAGAGAATCAAGATCAGGTTAAATTGTGAAGGGCTGAATAATGGATTATGATTTGTGAGAAAAAGAATTCATCCTCATTGGGAAAGAGATGCTACTTAATTACTAGCAACATTGTTGATGATAAGAGTTGTTGACAGGAATCAATTATTAAAAACTCCTAGATCTAAATGTCCATGCAACTTGAATAGAGAGATATTAGATAGAGAAACATGTACCTTGTCCATATTAGTGCTGCTGTTTTCAGAAATTGACTCTCATATCCTCCACCTGGCTTTAATAAGGAGCGGCAAAGCAATACATGACATCTAGTAGGTGAAGGATGGGTAAACAAAGGCCCTCGTACATTATTCAGAAGGTAAATGCTCCACGCATCCTGCCGCTAAAGATGCAATATACCACATATCAAGGTGTCAATGAGGGAGTATAAATTAGGCATAAATCTGTAGCCAATTAACTTATAATATAGTTAAGAAAGTGCTTTTAGGATGATTGCAGCAAATGTAAATGCTCCTCTTATCTCATTCAGAAAATGACAAAATTGAAAATGTCGTAGTAACAAGGAGAGCAACAAACAAGCTGACTTCAGCTGAGTAATGGAATAAGCATGGCCCAATTGTTAAAATAATATCAGCTTGAGCATACTGAACCCAGGAGAACTCAAGCTGTAGCTCGAATTGGCTCATTACAACAACTCCATCTTGAACCAGTCTCAATTTATTTATGTGTGAATACACTTGCGCGATAATAAAGGCACATCATATTTTTAGGCTTCCGCAGAAATTTCCACATTATCAACCTTAATGATCTTGATCACAAGGCAAAATAAGTCGATTCATCTACTGAGCACATATGAACTTGAGCTCAAGACCCACTCATAATTTAAACAAACAAGCAAAGTCGAACATATTCAAGTTAAGTCAAACTGTTTCTGTTGAACTCAGCTTATTAGTAAAGCTATAGAAAATCTTGTCAAGTACATGAAGCTTAGTTTTCTAGAGTCAAGTTCATGATGCTCCAGTGATGCAAATGAAGAAAATGAAACAACTGCTTATGGAATAAGATCAACAAAAAATAGACATACATGAGAAGGTCATGATATACCTAGATTGAAATGTTGAACCAATATATACAATAACATAATGACAGCAAAGTGAGTCATCAAAAGGCTAGCTGAATGATGCATGAACAAAAAGGAATGGGAAGATTGTAAATAAAGAAGGAATGTGGTAATTATAGTCTGATGCAAAGCATACCGAAGAATGTGATGACAGAAATTTGCTGCAAGAATCTGTCTGGCTCCTGCTCATTTTGCCCTACAAACAAACAAAAAATTCAAGAGTTGAGGACATCCTTGTTTGATCAGTAAAAAGCTGAGAACATCATTGACTCTATTGATCAAGTATTAGAAGAAGAAAAAAACAAATGCACGAACTGAAATGTACCTTAGGCTGGCAGGTGAATCCACATTTCCCGTGGATTCCCAGTTCGCGGGGCAGCAGCAATGAGACAGCAGCTGCCATCGTCTAATATACTCAAAGATATAACACCCAGAAGTCACAATGTTAAAGTGCATATGGGAAGAGCCTTTATCTTCAGAACCTACCCAAAAGAAAAGGTGGAGAACAAAAATCAAATTAAGCATGAAGCAACCTGCCCAACAGTAAGCAAAAAGAAAGCCTCCCCCTTTAACTGCATCACTGGTCCTAGTTATCCAACACAGTGGCGGATTTGCAACAGTAATGGCAGGCGCACCCACTGCCTCAAATATAGCTAAAGTTCTTTTTAAATTGATACACATTAAGTCTCCAATCATTGTCACAAAGGATAAGCAGGTGCAGTGGTAGTCCGCACTCCGCACCCACCAGGCACTCACATCAATTGAGTGCAAAAGCTTCTGATCACAGAAACATCTAAAGTAAGACTTCTCTCCCAACATATCTCATCTATCCTATCAATTTCAAGTAGAAAGTGGGGGCAGAACTAGGTAAGGGGAAGGGGTTCAACTGAATCCCTTTTTTTGAAAAATTATATAGTGCAAAAATTTAAAAACATATTCTTAGGCTATATATGAACAGTTGAATCACCTTGATATATCCTATCAATTTCAAGAAGAAAGTAGGGGCATAACTAGGTAGGGCGAAGGCAGGAGCAAATTTACAGGGGAGATTATAGGGCACGTGAACCCATGGTTTCTCCGCAAAATTAGATATTTTATGTACTTATGCTGTAAACTTGGTATAATATTACAATAAGGTTGAATGGTGCACTTGGTTTAAAGTTGAATTATTTACCAAGAGAATTAGGGATCAATTCCCAAGTAACATATTTTTTCTCGTTTTTTTAGTAGTACACCTGTGTACTAGAAATCTTAGATCTGCTTCCCGGGGAAGGGATTCAACTGAATCCCGTTTGTGGAAAATTACAGTGTGCAAATAATGTAAAAGCATATTTTTTAGGCTACATATGAACTGTTGAATCCCCTTGACATAAGGGAGAATTCTAGTGAAAGTGACAAACGGGTTCAAAAATTGCTTTAGGTTACAGGTTCACATCCTAGGTGTGACATTCTAACAATTTTTTGAATCACCTTGTATAAATTATGGCTCCGCCACGGGCAGAAAGTATAAGCATAAGCTAATGGGACAAAGGCACACCATATCAAGCACAACTAAAAGTTAATGCATAACCCATGACAAAATCTAAACACAATCTAACAGTTAAAATACTGCATAAACCCAAAACGACATTAGTATTATACCACACACTTCTGCCTTACGAACAAAATGCAACTCAGAAAGATCTTCTAAACAAGTCCCTAAGACTCAAAATCTGAACAATCGAACTAGAAAAAAAAGAAGCCTAAAATTTCACAGCTGACCAAAAGAAAAAAATATTTAGTCCTCATAATCAACAATCAAACTAATGACGAACCTTAATACCAATAAGCAGTGAGATTATCCCAGAAAGTGAAGCTAAGAAAACAGCTAAAATCAGCTCGAAATCGGAGATCTTCGCGTATTGATGTAATGGGAAATGGTGAAAGGAAAGGAACGGAGATAACATGCGCAGGGAGGTGATGGGCACCAACACCGACGGCTACAGTTGCGTGACGGACTGAAAAAGATTACTGTTTTGGATAATTCCCACGTTTCAAGGTACCCCTCCCTTCTTACGTGGCACCATTCTTTTTTATAGCCCAAGTTTTAAAGCGAAAAAAAAATTTGGTTACGTAGAAAATTTATAAATAAAAAAACGTGGCGAGTTGAAGATTGAAGAGTAAGGGTACGTTTGGTATATGGGATAAGTTGGTATAAATTTTAAGATTAAATTTATTTTATATTTGATTTTAATTAAGCCCAGAGATTAAATTATACGATCTTCTGGGTGGTATGATTAATATCGGAATTAATTATTATGGGATAAAATTATGAAATGACCAACTTATCCTTCTTTTCTTTCGGTGCAACCTTTTTATTTTTTGAACCAAACCCAAGCTTATTCCCACCTTCAAACAAAACATGTTTTTAATTGTATATAATATATCCAACTAGTATTTATGATTTAAATATTTATTTATATAAAGGAATAATAAATATAATTAATGAGAGAAATTTTATGTTTAATAATACAACAATCATCTACAACAATAACCACCACCCAGTATAATCCCACAAAGATCATCTAAATGCCGAAAAATATTATTACATTAGCATAATACATAAATTTAAAATAAAAGAACATCATCAAAACTTACACAAATGGTCAATTTTGTCATGCTAGTTAGATAATTTTGTATTATAGTTTAAAAATATTTAATGTGATGCTATCTTAACGAACACATGTTTGTAAACATTTATTTTTATGTATGTTTCCTCCTAATGCTTTGGTTGCTCTGCCTTAACCAGAAGTCTTGTTGTCGGTCTTGATATCCCTCTTGAAAGTGCAACATACAGTTGTTCTTGCAAGAAAATATATTGCAGTAAATATAGTCCAACATTTAGGATGTTTGTCCTTGTGCTTTATTTATTATATTTGCAAAACATAAACATACTAAAAATTATTTTTACCCAAATTTAAAAGGATATTCCTTAGTTTCAAAAGACGAAAGTTGAATTCATGGATAAGAATATATTTAGAAGCACATTGACCAATATCATAATTTTTGCAAGTATGACGTTATTGTCAAAACTTCTATGTACCATTTGTGTGTTATTACATAAGCTATTCGACGTATCTAAGGTTTTCAGCAGCATGACGGTATTCCATTACTTGACAGAAATCACCTCCTAAACCATTAATTTTCACCAAACGGTTCATTAATATCCAACATATTTCTAGAACTCCGGGCAATTATTTCGATCGTTTAACACTTGGCCATAAGTGCTTCATCCCATATTATCATTTTGCTTTCCTTATAAATTTAGCACAGTTGCTTTGCTTTGATACATTAGTGATGATTATTTAAGTTGTTTAAAGAGGTATATCAAATCTAAAGTGGGTGGTCTCACAATAAAATTGTTGTTGGTACACCACTTACTATTATTTCTAATGGTGACATGCCTCTTAATATGATATTTGCAAGTAATGCTGACATAGGAATATTATTTTGATTTCGCCGGAGGCATTTACAAAGAATAATCTCGTTATACCAGAGTTGACTTTTTATAACATAGTCTTGAAAGTTTGTTCTTGATTAGGATTTAGCTTTGATTGTGCTTCCTCAAACACTTGTGTAACACTTTGATTCTTAATAATATACTATCTCTTTTACATTGTGTTCTAACGCTCTTTCTATGGAATAAATTTATGTACCCTAAGATTTGTTTTAACTTGAATAGGAATTTTACTCATACGATGAACTTAAAAAATATTGAATTGGATCCTCTTTCTAAATAATTAATTTAAAATTTTAATTATTTTATTTTAACTTAAAAATAGTTTATTTCATGTTGATTCAGATCTTAAAATTAGTTCATCTTTTGTTTTGAAAATTTAATCTTAATTATAATTTTATCCACCATAAATTTTATTTTCAAAGAGTAAAAGATTGATATGACATTTAACTTTTAGATCGTTATGTTTGTAGAATCATTAGTGGCGTTGACTCTTACCAATCATATTTTTTTCTCTTTACCACACATGTATACTCTTAAATATTTTATTATTTGTTGTTTAATAATTGGGTACTTTTAAATATTAGACAAAAAATTGATAAAAAAATTATTTGAGTAGAAAAATAGTTTAAATATAAACAAAAATATATTAATGTGGGGGTATCTTTTTCTCAATTTTCAACTCTTTATACAATTCATTTAATATTACTTTTATTTTTTATTGGTATTGGATATTTGGTAATCTACTGCCAATACGGAGGATCCTTATAAAATTAATTTTATTAAACTTTCCTACATATTTTAAATAATAATTTAATAGACAAAATTTTATAAATTTTAAAATTTTAAATATTAAAAATTAGCATAGAAGGTATTGTAGTCCAAAAAACAGGTTATTACAGTTATGTCATTTCCCTATGAGTTCGTTCGCTTAATCTTTTAAGGCTATTTTGGTATATTAATATTGTATTTATGCTTTTATAATAATATATGCTCTCATTTTTCCAAATGAATTTAGAAAATATAATACATTCTCAAATTAAATTAGTAATAGGACATTATAATACATTTTAAAATTAATATGTAATAGGAATTTTTAAGAAGTATATCCTAAAAGTAATAGTATTACATGACTAAAAATACTTACTTGTTTAATTTTATATGAATTAAACATCTCGAAAGTAATTATACTAATAGAATTCCTACAGGAAATCATGTTGGATTCCTAACGTGTAGTATTATGTCCTAAAACTAATAGGATTATAAGACTAATACCTATAATTCCAGTTATGTCCTTTTATTATGAGTTAGTATGCTTAATATTTTAAGGTCATTTTTGTAAATCGACATTGTATTCATGCTTTTATAATAATATAGATTTTTAATTCCATAAACCAAACAATAACATTGAGCTCCCGTTTGGCCATAAATTTTGGTTAATTTTTTCAAAAGGAAATTGAAAACATTGTTTGTTCATGAAATATGATCAATTTTTGAAAATCAATATTGAAAATTCTCACAATATTTTATTATTTTTTTCAAATAAAATACATGTTCAAATATAAATTTAACTTTCAAAATTTATCTTTTAACACAATTTCAAAAACTTTTTTTGTAAGTTTCAACCAACTATATCCAAACGTTAATTAAATAGTCGAAGGGATTATTACTCCCAAAATTCCCAAAATTATCTTGTCCGCGCCAAACGACGCCTTAAAGCCTTATCTAAAAGACGTATAAACCACACACTTCACCCTGTGCTAATTTCCACAAGAGAGAAAAAAAAATCACATTGCAGGGATGAGTGACGCTATGGGTATGGCGGCGCCACCGCCATCAATAAACTCAGTCGCCGGCAACAACCCCAGCCGCCACCACATGATGATGCACATGACGTTTTTCTGGGGAAAAAACGCGGAGATTCTGTTTTCCGGTTGGCCTGGATATAACAATATGGGCATGTATGTGTTGGCACTTTTGTTCGTTTTTCTACTTGCCTTTTTCGTCGAGTGGATCTCACATACCAATTATATCAAAGAGAGTGCTAATCATGTGGCTGCTGGGTTAATTCAGACCGCTTTGTACGGCGTCAGGATTGGGTTGGCTTATTTGGTCATGTTAGCTGTTATGTCGTTCAACACCGGCATTTTTCTGGTGGCAATCGCCGGCCACACGTTAGGGTTCTTAGTTTTTGGTAGTAGGATTTTTAAGAAATCGCCATTGACGGCTTATGCTAAGGCCTCCGATCTTCCTCCTATCAGTTGTAACTGTTGACAAATTGAAATAAAATATTTATTTGAGTATCTTTTTTTTTTTAAATCATATAATTATCGGGCTATCTTGTAAGATTTTTCACATTTTTTGTGATTGCCCAAAGATTAATTCAATTAAAATTATGGGGAAAAAAGAGAATAAACACACCCCATATCTTTTCTTCACTTCAATCTCTCTCTCTCTCTCCTTTGAAATTGAGTAATTTTGCACCACAAAAAGGATTATGAAATAATTCTTCAAATTATTAATATTATTGAGTATGTTTATCGAGTTTTCTATGTAATAGTTTTAAACGTTGTAATTTAATTAATAAATAATAATAGACAAATATCGTTCGCCGTTTGTTCTGATAATAAAATTTGTCAAGTTCTCCGTCTGTTCTGATCATAAAAATAGGAGTATAACATTTGCTTGGCTATTTTAAAGTTACAAAAACTATTTTCCATCCTAAACTTTTGTTCTTTGCAGATTTTTTTTTATTTTATTTTTTCTGAAAAAGGGGAGAATGCATAAATAAAACTTATTTGATAATATCAAAAAGATGTCTAGAAAGCTTCCAATCCCAAACTCTGTTAGGCGGTGTTTGATACGATGATTGTTAAAATATGAATTCTTATGGAGTAAATGACAATATATATGGCGAATCATAATACACATACCGCTACATGGGAATACATGATTTTTTAATGTAAATATTGTGACATTATAGTCAATGGTTAACCACATATCACAAAGACATTATTCTTGTTTCATTTTCTTAAACAAGGATCTTGCAGCGGCTACCTTTCGGGTGCACACAAAATAAATCTCGTAAATTATATAAGAGGATAAATCGTGTTAGGCAATCTCCACAATTAGACCGAAAAGGTACGCAAGTGGGTTTCATATATCATCATGCATAAAATCTTGCATAGGCTGACGTATAAATTATATTAAATTGATATTAGTTTGCAGAATTATATACAGAAATCCAAGGTTCTATTATGTACTCGTTATCCCAATATTGCACAAGAAATGCAAAAAATAATTATGTAGACCAATGAAAAATGACGTTGTAATTACAAAAAACTTAGTTTGAATTGTAGCGTTTGCTAATTTTGAACCATAATGAGAGGAGCAGCGAAATTAATAGTACATACATTTTACTGAAAAGATTTAGACCCGTTTGTCCATAAATTTTTTTCTTTTTTTTCATAAACAAAATTCAAAAATGTGTTTGTTCGTGAAATTTTGTAAGTTTTTGAAATTTTTTTGAAAATAAGTTTTTCAAAACCTTTCAGAAAAAAAAATTGTTTTCTCACTCACAAAAATATAACATTTTTTTCAAGTGAAATGTATGTCCAAACATAATTTCATATTTTAAATCCCAGTTTCTACTTAACTTCAAATAGACTACTTTTTTTTCAAAACTTACAATTTTTTAATGTCCAAACGCCTCCTTATTCAATTGTATCCTAAAACTGCAATTTCTACGAGTCACGAGGGGAAAGATCTGTTTATTGTTTAGGGGAAAGGAAAAATAAGATACTTTAGTGCAAATGATTTGGGACGTGAAGAATTTTGGTGAAACTTGGACATCAATTTTGTATTGACTTGACATGTCATGCAATCAAGGACTTGTCTAATTTTGTCATAATTTTTGCATGTCTTTTGGATATATGCTAATTTTGGTGTTAACTGTTACGGAAAAAATGGTCTGATTTGTCCTTCTACTATCATAAATAGGCCTTATTTATTTTCTGTTTGAGTTTCTTATTAAAAGTAGCCCAACTGTTATACTTTGAGTTTATATTTATCCTTCATCCGTTAAATATACTTCACCAGTCTTTTAAAGGATACGTGGTAGCTTTTCACTGGACCACACAACCCACCCACTAATTTACATAAAACCCGCCCGACCCATACACTTTTAACCCGCCTACAGCCATCGCTATTTTCAGACCTAACCTTGGTATCTTCTCAACGACAACAACATACTTTATCATCTGCTGTAAAGCTGCTTCTTCTCGCTTCTCCTCCTCATATTGTGCCAATGGTGAAAAATGTGGACTTTGTTAAAGTTTTGCAAATTCATTCATAGATTCGAATACTTTTCAAAGATTGGAGTTCTTCTTAATTGGCAGTGCAGGACTCCACTTAGGTGTGGTGATGGAATTTAATTCATCATCAGGCATTTTATTAGGTTGTTGAGTATTGGTCCCAACAAACGGTTGGACTGCTCAGCAGAGGCTCCTGCAAAACATGACTAATCATGCTACTAACAGGGCTAAAAGAAACAGGATATAAGAAATAGCGCTGCAAGTTAACCTAACTCCACTCAACAATTCAGGTCTTAAAAGATTTAATTAAAAAAACCCGATTGATTACCATATTTAATATGAATGTGGGAATCGTCAACTCGACAGCTTAGGAAGCTGGAACAAACTAATACTTTGATTGATAGTAGTTATCTTCTATCTAATATTTTCTTTTTATTTTTGATCTTCTTTTAAATACTAAATATCAGGAACCTAATTTTATGGTTTAAGGAAAACACTTTCTGAAAAAAAAAAAAAAAAACTTCTCAAATTCTTTTTCCTTCTTAACTTCATAGAAAATAATCAAGGTTGAGCTTGTATCAATTATAAGCTCCAATTAAGCTCAAACTAATAAAAGAAAGAGATAGTAATATGAGATTATGAGATTATTGGCTTAGCATATAGATACATACCTCTATCTGCAGTAACTGCTGGAGTGTAAGCGGGTTAAAAGTGTATGGGTCGGGCGGGCAGATTTTATGTAAATTAGTGGGTGGGTCGTATGGTCCAGTGAAAAGCTACCATGTACCCTTTAAAAGACTGGTGGAGTATACTTAACGGATGAAGGGTAAATATAAACTCAAAATATAACAGTTAGACTACTTTTAATAAGAAACTCCAATGAAGGATAAATAATACTTATTTATAATAATAAAGGGGCAAATCAGACCCTTTTCCGTACCTGTTAAGTATCGATGGGCAACGAAAGGTAAAGAGAAGGGCCAAGACTGCTACTAGTTTTCCAATCAAATTTCAAACATGTAATTTGCCTTTTCATACCTTGCTATGTAGGCCACTAGCTGTCCACCATCCAAAATCACCCTTTCCACAAGTTATGAGTAAATTTTAAAAATTAACAATTCTAAGATTTTATTTGTATCAAGCTTTTGGATTTTCGTCCAAATTAAGGTTTATTATTATTTCTCCTAATGAGAGCCATCAAAATGAAGTCGGTCCGATCCGATCCGACCCAACCCGTTGACTTGGTGGAATTGGCTAGCACAATTTCAGGCCTATATAAGACACTTCCCAATCCAACAATTTCCATAAATAGGATCATTTGGTGGTGTCGTTCGAATTTTGACCCTGATAAGAATATTTTTAGAAAAAAAGTTTTGCATTAGAATTTTAAAGTACACTACCATACTTTTGAAGTATGCTGCCAAAATTTTCAAATATACTGTTAGAATTTGAAGAGTTGCCAGAATGTACGTATCGAGCTGCCAGAATATTGAAGCACACTATCAAAATATAAAGCTAATATTTGAAGGAGAAAATATAATTATTTATATTTTCCGCACCATATTGTTAATAGTCAACACTCAATATTAATGCATAGAAGCCCACATTAATAGCCCTCATGAATGAAGACGTATGAACTTGAGGGCAGATATATAGTCCGCCAATTGGCCATGAGAGGCAGAAAGAGGGGAGACATATTAAAGAGAGGAAAAAGCATATAAATAGTCGATTGAGCGAATATTAATAGTATTTATGAATAATTGACTAATATAGATAGTATTTTATTTTGGCAGTATTCTTAATCTGAAAGAGCAAATTGATTAGTTTTCTCTTGTATATTAGTTTGGAATGAGATTAAGTTGAGCGACAACATCAATGAAAAGACATAATCAATCATGGGGTTAAACATAGTCATTTTTTTTAATTTGTCGCTCATGTTTATAAGAAAATATTTTTTTCTAGCCCTGTACCTATTTTTCTTCTATCAATTAACTTCTCTTACATAGTAGAAAATGATCATGTTTGAATTTATAGATAAATTTTTTGAATTTGAATTAAAATAAAAAGAAATTTACCTTTTGTTACCATGTTATCATACTTAATTCGGTTAATGATCATATGCAATCATATCATGAACTTTTGTTATTTAATTCAAATTATTTAAATACTACTTCGCCACTGGCAAAAAAAAATACTTCATATAACTATAAGCTCTTTTACATTTAAAATTATATAATTATAGTTCTTTAAAACACTATAGGTAGATTTGATAAAGCAATTTTTTTAAATAAATGTAATACATAAGGTACACGTCTATGTTTATCAAGATAACAAAAAAAGGTTTAAAAGTTGATAAAAATTTACTTACATATATAATGAAGTAAACCTAAATGCCGGAGAAAGAAACATTACAAAAATCAGTCCATATTCAACACAAGTTATTTTTTTTTTCTTTTTGAAGAATGCTTGTTTGAAGAGTCCATTTATAAAAATGGACATCAAACAAATAACAAAACTTTGGCTATATAATTGCTATTATTAATTTCTTTTTAACACCTTCTAGGAATTGAAGGGTATAAGTTGAAACCTCTTCATTTAGCTGCAGCCAAACCAACACTGCAAGGGTATAATATTTTTTTTCATTGAAGAATATTAGTTTGATCATTAAGTTATGTGAAAGATTTTTTTCTCGAATTCAAAAAGATGGATATTGATTTTTAATTGATAGTTTCTATAGCAATTTTCAAGTGTAACAGGAAGTATATTTGTTAAAAATTTGTATGACATGAAATATTTAATTTTTAAAATGTAAACAAATTATTTCAAAATGTGATTATTTTTTAAATTATAAAGTAATTTTTAAAATAAAAGATAAGATATTTTTAAATTTTAGTAGAGAATTTTTAAAATAATTATAATGGAAGTCATATCATGGATATCAAGAAACCGAAATCTTATTGATTATTACATAAATATCCGGCTAGATTTATCGTTTATTTTTTATAGTTAATATACATAGATGATATACTGATTACACACGATTATACAACTGTTATATATATGAATTATATATAAATTACACATCCTCAATTTTTTAATTGAAGTGGTTGGGTGAGAACCTATTTAGGTTGATAAGATAAAGCCAAAAGAAAAATATAACAGAATTTCAACCAAAGACTAAAAATATAAATAAAATTTTTATGTAGACAATTTCTATTAAAACACATCCTTTTATTACCAAATAAATTAATTTTGTGTAACAAAATAAAGAAAGACATCAAATAATAAGATAAAAGAAAATAAATATAGAAAATGTATGAAAAATTTAAAAACCAGAAATAAGAGGCGACAACGAATTTCTTCTTTTGTTTCATCTTTGTTGAATGTAAAAAATTTGGAAGTCGATCTCATCGATTTCAAATATTTTTTTCAACTCAAATACATAGATTATAAGATAAGGATATCTTAGAATATTTTTTTATTTACATTGTGTATCGTTTTTAAAAAAAAATCACTATTACTAAAAAACTGATATGATATTCGAATTTGAATTTAATTATAATTTTAAGTAGTTTGCATTGTAGTTAAGCCAAATATCGTATCGAGAAAAAACTGCTTGGCAATTTTAAGACAATATATGCAATATTATATAATTACAATCAATTAATCTAACATTTAATGATTCAAAGAACAAAAATCTATATCACTACTAAAAAAATCATGTTTAAGCGACGGACAAATTCTGTAGCTAAATAGAAAATTCGTCACTAATCTCATTTAGCGTCGAATTAGTAACGGATTATCAAGAAATTCTGCTAGCTACGAGTGTTTCAGCGACAGATTAGCGACGACGTTCGTAGCTAATTCCAATTTTTTTTAGTGGTAGGGCATTCAAAATTTAAAATTTATGGCTAGAGATATCGATAAACTCAAAATGGAGTCATACTGAAATAAAATTTCACTGGCCAAAGAATCATTTAAATTTGTAGATAGCCGATTAAAGNATATATATATATATAAATATAAAATATTGTAGAAATTGAAATTTTAAAATAGAAATATTTATTTAAAACATAATAGCATACCAAATAAGAATTCAAGTCGTAGTAAAAAAGTCACGTCGTAACCAAAAAATCGTTCATATTGTGCCAACCTTTGTGCTTTGTCATAGCTCATAAATACGTGTTATTATTTTGCTTTGCGATTATTTTTAGGTTCCAATGACACCAATACCAATGGTGCAAAAATAAAATTATCACTATGAGATTTGAGAAAATATTAGTCCTTTTCATGTAGTGTTTCTTAATCAATATCTAATGATTATCTATAAATATCTATAAGGTTTAAATTTTAAGAATATTTACATATAATTCAAATAACTCATATATTTAACATGGTTAAAAATCACTTGCTAAAGAATTTTTTAAATTTTGATAGCCCACTCAAATGAGTTTTGAATTAAGGATAATATTTTCACTTATACTGTTATAAAAGTGATTATTATTGAAAAATAAAGTTTTAGAAACTGAAAATTTAAAATAGAAATATTTTTTAGAAAATATCAACACACCAAATAAGAGTTCAAGCGGTAGTAAAGGAGTCAAGTCATATCCAAATAGTCCTTCATAGTCTCAACCCTTGATTGTTTTGCCACAAATATGAGTTATTATTTTGCTTACTGTCTGTTTTTTGGATCCAATGACACTGGCGAAAATGGTATTAAAAAAGAAAAATATAACTATAACTAGGAGATTTGAGAAATGTTTAATCATTTTCATGTAGTGTTTCTTAATTTATATGCAATGATTATTTATATTTATCGAGAAGATTTAAATTTTAAGATTATTTACATATAATCCAAATAACTCGAATATTTAATATGGTTAGTGTCCACGCATGTGCATCGCGCGGGTCTAATATTAGTTTAAATATTAAGTAACAGTACAAGCGATAGAAGTGCTAGATGCACTAAAAGCAGGAGTACTAGACGCACAATAGTTACCTAAGTCTGCTACTAACCAGCAAGTACTTAACAAGACATTCCTTGTGGATGTTTCCCCTTGCATGTCCCTTGTAACATGTTTATTTATTGCTACAGGGGGTAATGGTAGATGGACAAAAACATTAAGGTTGACATGCTTCATCCCCTCCTTTGCTAATGAATCAACTACTAGATTTTGCTTCCGAAAACAGTACTCAATCCTCCTCGTACCCAGCTGATGAAGTATGGACCTGCATTCAAAGATTAAGTTAGCGAACTTATTTTGTTTGTCATTTATAATTTTGATTACCTTCGTTGCATCCATCTCCACTTCTAAAGGATGTAATCCTTGTAATACAGTCAGTTTGAGTCCATGCAGGATAGCCAATATCTCGACTTTTGTATGGTTTGTTATTGGAATACTAGAGTAGTACCCCACTATCCAGTGGCCCTTATGATTTCGAATTACACCTCCTAGACCCCATTGCCCAGGATTACCCTTAGCAAATCCATTTATATTGAGTTTGTAGGAATGTAAATAAGGTGGGTTCCAATTAAGCTTCAAAGTCATAGTAGGGCTGGTGTGATGATCGTTTTAAGTTAGAAGCTTGTATTTCACAATTATACTTCTGACAATTCTCCACGAGATTGAATTGTTATAGTTATTATGATAGTTTTTATTGCAATTTAACCATAAGTGCCATAGGCTGAATGCAAATTAACTTTCCATTCGTAAAGGGAATCTTCAGACTATAGTGGTAATTCTTCAAATAGTCTAGTCAGTGGTTATCATTATGGCTTATGACAAGGTGTACCCGATTTGAGAGACGTGTACTACTCCAATATAGTCTAGCATGAACACATTCAAAGAAAATATGCATTAAGGTTTCATTCTTACCTCTACAAGTAGTACAATGTTCGTCTATATTTATGCCGACTTTGTGAAGATGAGCCCTGGTAATATTAAGAATATTACAAATGTCTTGCTTGAAGTTATTGGTACTGTTTCTGTTAGATTTAGCATAATTAATATTTTCCTCAGAAAAGCTACAAAAGGTATGCATAATCTTCTTAATCGAATTACTAGTCTTTGTGGAAGCTTGAGCCATGAAAGTGAGATCATCAGCATAAAAAATATGTGATAAACGAGGTCCTGCTCTACCTATTTTAATGGGGATGCAGTGCTTTGTTTTCACTTATTTTGTTATACCTATTGAGAGTAGTTCAAGGCAAAAGATGAATATGTAGGGCGATAGAGGATCTCCTTAGCGAATACCTTTAGAAGGTACAAAATAAGTTGTTCTTGTCCCATTGACAAGCACAGAGATACTAGTGGTAGTGATGCAATTCATAATGAGATTTGTGATATTGTCCGGGAAGTTAAAGAATCCAAGGGGAGTGTGGACAAAGGACCATTCAAGTCTATCAAAAGACTATCAAAAGTCTTTTCTAAATTAATTTTGATAAACATATTAGTTTTTTCCTTTTCATTTTGTTGAATGAAGAGATGATTTCCTGAATAATTATAGCATGATCTAAAGCTCTTCCATTTTTAAGGAAGCTCGATTGGAAGGGGCCAATAATCTTACGCAAAAAAGGTTTAACTCGATTAGCAATGATCTCTGTGATCACTTTATAAATGGTGTACAAAGACCTATAGGCCAAAAAAATTTCAAGTTATTTGCATTGTCAATTTTAGGGATTAGACAAACATAAGTATTATCGGAGCATGAGATATTGCTTGATTGTGAAATACCTCATGGCATAAGTTGGTAACTGACTCTCCTACGATATCCCAATATCTTTGATAGAAGAATGGTGATCCGTAGGGTAGAGTTGATTGAAGAAGTTGTAGGTGTGTTGAAAGATTTCTCTACGCTCATAAATCTAATAATTTCCTTGATTGTCCTTAAAAGATACTATTCTATTACGCCTACGCCTATTCAAAGCTGAGATTTGAAAAAATATAGTATTTGTGACCCCATAATTTATCCAATTTATGCAGGACTTCAATTTCCATAAATCTTCCTCTAACTTTAAAATGTCATTATAGTCTCTCACTAAGGAGGCCTCCAAGTTCTTGAGAAAGTCACTAGTGGCATATCTCGGAGAATTTTGATTTCCCTGTAAGCGCGCCAAAATTGATCTCTTTCTCCTAAA
Organism: Nicotiana knightiana; assembly: GCA_005239525.1. NCBI lineage: Eukaryota > Viridiplantae > Streptophyta > Magnoliopsida > Solanales > Solanaceae > Nicotiana > Nicotiana knightiana. The sequence continues at coordinate 9,864 of ML376310.1, read as the reverse complement.
TATGTTACCAAAATTATTGGTATTCCACCAAGTTTGCTCAAAATATTTTGTGGCATGCATAAGATCTTGGGTAATATGCCAACTATTACTAATAATGTTCCTAAAGTCTGGACTAGAACACCAAATAGTCTCAAACCTAAAAGATTTTTTATCAATATTGGAAGGTTTTATTAATTGAAGTAGTAAAGGGTTGTGATCCGAGTAGGTCTTTGGAAGATGGAATTTACTATAGCATTCTCAAATAAAGATACCCAATCATTATTAACAAAGATTCTATCTAGTCTTTCTAGAATTAATGAATGGTTTCTCTTTCTATGATTTGACCAAGTATATTTTGGTCCCTTAAATCCTAAATCCATCATATTACAATGGTTAATACAATTCAAAAAATGGTAAATCCTAAATCCATCATATTAATGAAATTTTCACCCCATTTATCATTTGCACTTAGAACTTCATTGAAATCCCCTCCTGTAAGCTAGGGGCATCCCATAAGGTAAGTCTATTTTGAAAATGATTACTAGCATAGATAACCGAAAATAACCAAGGCTTACGATAGTGTTGTACCTTACTCATAGAATGAACTTCCTGAATAGTAGTATTTACTTCATCAAGAGTCACTATGTTCTTCTGCCACATGATCACTATGCCTCCTAACCTACCATTTGCTGGCCTCTCTACCATGTTTGTAAAAATTGAAGTCATCCCTTAATTGAGCATGTTCAGCCTTCTTAGTCTCAAGGGGAGCTACGACTACTGGCCTATGGCAATCAAGAAGAGCTCTAAAGTTTCTCCTAAAGTCATCATTATTAACTCCCCTACAATTTCAAATAATAAAACTAAGGTACCTAGTCATGTTGGGGAATGGGTTGTCCAGTGCCTCCAAAAGCAAAACATCCCGTAGACAAGGGATCAAAGTTGTTGCATATTTTTCAGTGTTTTTGTTTATTGGAGACCTTGTGTCTATGGTACATTTCGGCAGTATAGGGGAGCAAACTAGACGATATATTTTCTCTTGCCTCTCCTTAAAGAGAATTATGGTTATGTATTCTAGGCTTGAAAAGGGTGTGCGATAGTTTTATGTTTGTCTTACCAGTTTTACCACTTCTTCCTTTCCTTCCATCTATGGTTGCTGCTATTGGTTGTAGTGGATTTAATTAGTGAATATCCATTGCCACATTCTCCCAGTTCATCCGTGGAGGAGGTGGATGACCAAAATGTTGATAATGTTGGGCAGAGTTAGATGATTGATGTGTTTGTCCATAGTCATGTTCATCCCCTAGCTCATCGTTTGGAATAAGTATGAGGCGTTGTGAATGATCAACATTATTTCTTGGTGAAGGTGGTCGACTGAGAGTGGTGGTATTGAGAATATGAGTTGTATTTGGCGGATTAATAGATTTATTGTTTGAGGAGGATCTGATTGAGGGAAAGTTTATAATCTTGGAATCTGGACTTGTATTCGTTGAAGGAGGAGCCTTCTCTGAGAAGAGAATATATAGTGGGAATATTAGTATTTTCAGAATTTGAAAGATTAATATTAAAATTGGAAGAAGATTGCAGTGTCAATGCAGTAGATTCTGTTGTCCAAAGCCAAAACCGAGCCGAGCGACGACGACGGCGCGAGAGTTCATTCTCTTCAACTCGTTTTAAGAGCTCTAAGAAGTGATTCTATATTTATACATATAAGTGTAGTTATCTTTCACCAATGTGGTACAAAGTTCATGACAAAGCTCGCTTGATTCAATTTTTCATTTCCCTCTATTTTATTTCCCACCATTTTCCAATTCACACTCCTTGTCTTTAAAGCTCAATGGCTTTAAAGTCCAACAATCCCCCATATAAATGGGAATGGCTGTAACAAGAATGATCATAGATGAAAGCTGTGTGATTTGCAAGTAAGGATTAATTGCATCTGGATAAGTAGGTTTCCCTTTGAACTTTTCGTAGTGAACATATGTCGGATATACTCGGTCAATCGGTAGATTTGATATCTTTGAACCGTCGAACTTTAGTGTATACCTAGACAACCATATGTCACACAACCAACCCTTAACCGTCTTTTGGTTCTCATTGTTGTGTTCGTTTCAGCCATGAACACCACCTGGTTTTATAAGTGCGTAGAGAATTGGCCTTACAGAATTCTCATTGAAGCGGCTTCACTTCACACTTACATAGGTGATTCCTAAACGTGTAATCTTTTAGATTAACACCACTTCAAACTTAGGTAATCATTAAAGAACGTGTAAAGTTCTATCCTTGTTACTATACATTGTCTTCATCACTAGAAGGGACCAAAAAAAA
>ML376308.1:210204-251390 GCA_005239525.1 Nicotiana knightiana | reverse complement strand
TCCCGTTGCCTGGGGACACTGCATTTTTGTTTCGTGCGTGCAGGTCCAGGTAGGGACTCTGATTTTTGAATTGGACTAGTTCCTCTCCGCGGTGACTAATGAGTTGCATATTTACTCAAAATCTTATGTTAAATTATGTTCTAAAGATTTGTGAAATATTTGGGCTATAAGCCGTGTTTGGGGCCTCGTGGCGATCTGTTTAGACCCTTTGAGGGTGTTTTACTACTGTTTTCCTCACTACCTGTTGATGGTTTTTCTCAACGTCATTGTGCATACTATTTTATTTAAAACTCAGCCTGATTTACACTACAAGAGCATTAAAATGATGTTTTCGGGTCGAGTACCCCATTCTACTACTTTGCCCGAGGGGCGTTTCGAGTGGTTCCACCGAGTGTGGCCGAAGGCCAAGAGTGATGGTAAGGATATGATACGCCACGAGGTGGCTTGATATTAGGGCTTGGGCTGAAGGAGCCCTTCCGGAGTCTTTACACACCCCGAGTGAGCGCACTGAGTGCGAGTGACGAGTGATTGAGAGGCATGAGTGACTGTGAGGTGCTGAGTGATTGTGAGGCATGCCCGAGGGGCTGATTATGAAACATGTTTTTTCCCGAGGGGCTATTATAATTTTTCTGCATCCATTGCATACTAGATCCTTTGTTTTAAAGTTGTTAAAAATGTGCATTCTTTAAAGGGATTTTTATGAAGTTGATTTTAAGACATGATGATTTCGTATATCTATGTTATACTACTGGAAAGTAAGGCTGTGAATATTGTGACTTGATGGCATTGATTTTATGTGTTTCTTGCTGCTCAGACCTGATTTATTTTCATTACTACTGAGTTGGCGTGCTCACATTACCCCATGCACCTTGTGTGAAGATTCAGGTGTTAGGGTAGGGTGAGCCGTATATCTGTTCCAGAGGTCCTCGGAGGTTGACAAGGTGGCTGCATGTGTTCGCAGTCCTGCTCCCTCTCTTGTTTAATATTATAGAATTTATTTTCGTTGAGTTGTATATTTATGTAGATGCTCATGACCAGTGACTCGGGGTTCTCGGAGGTTGTAATTAATGTTTAGTATAGATTTAACTGTTTTTATAAATGTTTAAAGGAAATTTTATGGGTAACCGGTATAGTAAAGATGTAAATGGATGTTTATTATGATTTGAGTGAAGTTTTGGTTGGCCTAGTTCCGTGATAGGCGCCATTATGACTGGTCTAGATTTGGGGTTGTGATAGTTTGGTATCAGAGCGCTAGGTTACATAGGACTCACCGGTCACGAGCAGGTTTAGTAGAGTCTTGCGGATCGGTACTGAGACGTCTGTACTTATCTTTGAGAGGCTGCGGAACCCTTAGGAAAATCTCACATTCTTAAAATTCTTGTCGTGTGAATCCATTGTATTCAGCTAAGAGCGTAACTCTTGAATTCCTTCCATGTATTCGAGCGCACCCGAGAGCGCTTGGTATCAACTGTGCATCGACGACTTGTGACTTTCATGGATGAGATGTGATTTTGGCATGTTGGTAATTGGCCAGTCTAGAGGACTTGAAGCCGGATTCATTATGTGGCTTGATTGCTGAGATTTACGTTGTGTGGGCACATGTAATTAGGGACTTGTATGTCCGTTCGTGTTCTTATTGATGAGAATAGGTGACTAGATGCATGTGTGGTGTGTGTGAATTGATGGTTAGATATGTTCAGACTGTGAAATTTGTCGAAAGGGTTGGCTGGAAATGTGGTAAAATTTATTGAGTGTTTGATTTCTGTCTCGATTTGGTATATGGCCTGAGTTAAGAGTATGTTGGAAGACTTCTCATGTTGTGTAATTGTGGAGTGAAGCGGATTCTCCGTTGGGTTATGAGTTCCTGGCAACGTCTTCTGAGTTGATCGTTTGCCCTAGTAACATTCATGTATTTGATTGACGGTGTATTCCAGCCGTATTAGTGCTCCTTGTTATTGTATTCATTGATGGCGTCCTGGCATGTTCGCGTAGCCGGGAGTAGCATACTCAGTATCCAAGGATGGCATTATAAGGATTCAGGGAGGAAAGGCTCTAAGCCAATTCTCTGAGAATGAAGTTTGGCTCAGTTTAGTAGCATTATTGGGACATGTGGTGTCCAGTGAGGGTATCCATGTGGTCAGTAATGTGTGGGTAGAGCTTCCAGAAGCTCGAGATTTCTATGACCACCGCTCTTGTGTTAGTTCTACCATCGGCTTCAGGTTTTTACCGCATATTGTGGTGCCTCAAGGGTAGGCGTTGGTTGTGTTCAGATGCAGGAAGGTGTAGTGATTGCGTGATAGTTCTGGTCTTCAGAAGTGTATGGAAAGATAGCAATTGAGGCTAAGCGGGCAGGGGTATCTCCCACTAGTTGTCCTAGGGTGTGTGGTCCCTATGTAATTCTGTAATAAGTTCTCTTCTACCAGTAAAAGATATGTTGTAATTGGAGTTTAGGCCGCTTGTGGAGGTTGGTATGACTGTGGCAACGGTGGATGCGAGATTGGAAATTGATTTGTGTGTTAGATGGTTTGGGTCATATAAGCTTATGAAGGATTTAGTTGAATCCCACCACAGCATGGTGGCAGTGTTAATGTGTGGGCATAGTCTTGTTTGTCTTGATCCTTGGCTTTGATCCAAGTGGGAGAGTTTGTTATTGATAAGTTGATTTCATGATTATGTGTGGTATTGGTTTTAGTTCGAGGTATATTGGTAAATCAGTCATGACCTGCAGGCATGGGGTCTGGGAATGTCACGAGTAAGGGAAATTTCTTCGATATAGGTTGTAATGTACTCTGTTGGGTATCTGGGTTCTATTGAATGATTTAGTGGAATTGTGAAAGGTGTAGTGTGCGCAGTGTATGAATTCACATGTGGTTTTAAGTAAGTGGATTACTTTCCTAGTATGTTGGTGTGCAAACGGGTCAGGTCAATTCTGTCTAATTGATCAGCGTGATTGAGATTTCTGTTGGAGAATGTCAGGACTTGTGGTTTCTACATATCGGTATCAGGAAGGTAAAGGTAATGGCTTTAGATTCACAGGAAGTCCCTTCAGGGTAAGTAATTTGAATGTGGTACTTTATGGGATATTTGAGAGAGAGTATTCGACGACTTATGAGCCTTAGATGGTATGGTTTTATGCTTGGGTCACGTGTGGTGAGTCTGGGTTGCAAATTTGTGGTATTACGACAGGAAGAAGTATCAAGTTGGAGGTAAGTCAGAAGAAACTTGGGTAAATGGGTCGACCTGGTGGTAGGTCGGATCGGCATGGTAAGGGATACGATTAGTTCTTTGAGTAATTGTCAGGTGACGAGTTTTTCGGGTATATCTTAGCAAGGGTCTTGGATTTTTGGTGGCCTGCGTAGTTTGGTTGAGTTAGAAGAGTTCAGTCCTGATGGGTTGGTGTTGTGCAAATGGGATTTTGGATAGTTCCTGATGGGTTCTACCGCGGTTAAGGGTGCATATTTTCTTGTGGCGTGTAGTGAGTTGTTTCTAAATGGGATGAAATGGAAATTCTTATCTAGTTGGGTGCGTAGTTGCTTGTAGCTCAGAAGGGACCATGGAGTCCCCGTATTTTTGCTAGGTTGGCATGGCGTGTGCGGTATGTTGGGTGGAGTTGAGATTTGCACATGTGAGGTCACAGTTCGGTGCTGGAAGGAAGGTCATGAACTCTTAAGCAGCATGGGCAATTTCAGATGACTAGGTAGATGATATCACTAATTGGTGCGACTTGATGAGGGTATATATTTCAGAAAGGGCAATGTGTTTGAGTTAAGGATAATTCATTGGTATCGCGGCGCCCTATTATTGGATCGACTGTTGATATTCAAGGTTTCTTGGTAAACGGAAGGATGATAGGAGTATCCCTCATGGAATGTGTGAGTATTTGGGATGTGTTATGTATCCGAGCAATGGAGTTGTGATCAGATATTGTAATCCGTATGTTTCATGGATTGCGAGGCTGAGAGTTCTCATAAACAGGATATTTTGTGGAAGTAAACTGTGAATAGGCGAGCTGAGCTAGTCAGATGTTAGTATGTACCATGATTCTTTCATTATGAACCTTTCAGTAAGTTGTCTATCTGTTGTGGGTGATCAGAGTTAATTTAGGGTCACTGGTAGGCTAATATGGGTGCGTGTTCTGCACCGGGTCAAAATTGTTGGCTTTGAGTTTCTAATATAGAGAAATGCACCATGCGATTATGATTAATTTGTTCAGGTTCTGGAGTGATCTATGAGTTAACCTTCGGTGTTGCAAGGAGTGGTGATTATTGGTTATATGCAGATATGGTGTGGTTCTAATTGGGCTTTATAGCTAGATTTGAGTAAGGTAAGTAATTGGGCAGTGCAGTGATGGATGAGAGGAGGTCATTGGACCTAGAATGAATATTTTCGGAATTTTTTACAGCATAGTTGGAAGCATAAATATCGGGAGTCGGCTTCGAAATCTGCTATAATTCCTGTTTGGGAGGGGAGAGTTTCATGTCTGGTTGATCAGACGAATGTTTGTTAGTTCTATGTGCTTCATTCATCATCGGCAGTGTATGGAAGTGTTGGAGCGAGGCATTTCTTGATAAGAGGTGGTGTACCGGAATCAGATTGTTCTGAGCAGTTATTGTGGTTAAAGAGTTATTGCTATGAGTGTTTGAGTCACGCGGTGTATTATTTGATTTCATCTAGGGTACGTATAAGGCTTTGATTCAGCATGTTTAGTCTTGTTCAATTTATAATTATGGAAATTTTGATCTTATATATCATTTCAGAAGTGGCAATTTGGTTCTAAGGGTATAGGCTAGGGTTTGGATTTCGAAATTTCAGCGGTATTGTGCTATTGTGCCTATATGGGATAGGGTGACGTGGGATCACCCACGGGTATGTGCATGGTAATATGCGTAACAAATTGATAATGTTGGGGGAACAACTCTTGGCACGTTCGAGGACGAAAGTATGTTTAAATGGGGGAGGATATAACGACCCGGCCGGTCGTTCCGAGAATTTAGCGTCGTTTCCCCTGTTTCTGCTTCATTTTATATGGATCATCTTCATTTATGTGTGTTGGTCGGTTGGTTCAGGTTCAGAGTGGTCATGGTGAGCATTGAGGAAATTAGTCTCTCAAGGTAGCCTAATAGTTGAGAAAGTCAACTGAGAGTTGACTTATTGGTGAACGGCCTCGAAATACGGAATTTATGGCTCGGATAGCTTCGTTAGGTGATTTGGGACTTAGGAGGGTGTTCAGAATATTTTTGTGATGTCCGGTGTAGAATTAGGCTTGAATTGGCGAAAGTTAGTTTTTGGCGATTTCCGGTCGGAATGGAATTCTGTAAGTTGTAACAGGTTCGTAATGTAATTTTGGATATGTCTGCAAAATTTCAGGTTAATCGAAGGTGTTTTGGTTGGTTTCGGCGTAGTTGGCGAATTTTAGAAGTTTCAAAGTCCTTAGGCTGGAATTTGATGTAAATTTGCTGTTTTCGTGTTGTTTTTGGTGTTCTGAAGGCTTGACTAAGTTTGAATGATTTTATGGGATATGCTGGTATGTTTGGTTGAGGCCCTGAGGGCCTCGAGTGTGTTTTGGATGGTTAACGGACGAACTTTTGGCTTGAATTCTGGGCAGATTGCTGCTGGTGTAAGGTTCTGGTTTCCTTCGGCGCGATCGCATGAGGATGTTTGCGATCGCGTAAGGTTAATTGGTGAGGCATGATTTTTGTTAATCGCGATTGCGTGGAATTTTTTACGATCGCGTGAGTATGAGTGTTTGGTAAGTGTGGTCGTGTGGTCTTGTTTGCGATCGCGTGGGTTTAAGTCTTGATAAATCGCGATTGCGTGAGGTTGTCTGCGATCGGGTAAGGTAAATTCACGGGGCAACAAGTTTTTTCTTCGCGATCGCATGCCAAAGTTTGCGATCGTAGTGAAGGAATTATTTTAGCTGGGCAGGATGGTTAAAAGGCCGGAAGTGCGAATTTGGTTGTTATTTTCTCCATTGTTGCATGCGGACTTGAGAGCTTTTGAGAGAGAATTGAAGGGGAATCAAGGGAAATCATCTGGAGGTAAGAATTTCAACTTCTTAACACGTTTCTATGTCAATTCTTAAGTGGTTAAACCACAAAAATTCTGGATATTTAACCAAGTTGGGGAAGAAGGGTCCATGAAAAATTTATATTTTCCTTTTGAGGATTTCAGTGGCAATTATGGTCCGATTTTAGTGTTCTTGGTATGCATAGAATCGTGGGAGGACGAAATTCCGAGATGTGGGACCAGGGCTCAAAATTGGTGGAATTTCGAGATTTTTGACTAAACTGATAATTTTTTATTGGGTTGTGTTCCTTGAGTATATATTGATAATGTTAACTGGTTTTTGGCTAGATTCGGAGCAATCGGGAGCTAATTTGAGGGGGAAAAGCATAGTGGACTAGTGTTGTGGTCCGGTAGAGGTAAGTAATGGTTATAAATCTTGTCCTGAGGGTATGGAACCCCGGACTACATATTACCTACTGATTTTTGAATGGCGCACATGTCGGATGACGAGTATGTGGCGCGTACTGATTTTTGAATTGGACTAGGTCCTCTCCGCGGCGACTAATGAGTTGCATATTTACTCAAAATCTTATGTTAAATTATGTTCTAAAGATTTGTGAAATATTTGGGCTATAAGCTGTGTTTGGGGCCTCACGGCGATCTGTTTAGACCCTTTGAGGGCGTTTTACTGTTGTTTTCCTCACTACCTGTTGATGGTTTTACTCAGCATCACTGTGCAAACTATTTTATTTTAAATTCAGCCTGATTTACACTACATGAGCATTAAAATGATGTTTTTGGGTCGAGAACCCATTCTAGTACTTCGCCCGAGGGGCTTTTCGAGTGGTTCCACCGAGTGTGGCCGAGGGCCAATAGTGATGGTGAGGATATGATACGCCACGATGTGGCTTGATATTAGTGCTTGGGCTGAAGGAGCCCCTCCGGAGTCTGTACACACCCCCAGTGAGCGCACCGAGTGCGAGTGACGAGTTATTGGGAGGCATGAGTGACTGTGAGGTGCTGAGTGATTTTGAGGCATGCTCGAGGGGCTGATTATGAAACATGTTTTTGCCCGAGGGGCTACTATCATTTTTCTGCATTCATTGCATACCAGATCCTTTGTTTTAAAGTTGTTAAAAATGTGCATTCTTTAAAGGGCTTTTTATGAAGTTGATTTTAAGACATGATGATTTCGTATATCTATGTTATACTACTGGAAGGTAAGGCTGTGAATATTGTGACTTGATGGAGTTGATTTTATGTGTTTCTTGCTGCTCAGACCTGATTTATTTTGATTACTACTGAGTTGGCGTACTCACATTATTCTCTGCACCTTATGTGCAGATTCAGGTGTGAGGGTAGGGTGAGCTGTATATCTATTTCAGAGATCATCGGAGGTTGACAAGGTGGTTGCATGCATTCGCAGTCCTGCTCCCTCTCTTGTTTAATAGTGCAGAATTTATTTTCGTTGAGTTGTATATTTATGTAGATGCTCATGACCAGTGACTCCGGGTTCTCGGGGGTTGTATTTAATGGTTCGTATAGATTTAACTGTTTTTATAAATGTTTAAAGGAACTTTTATGGGTAATCGGTATAGTAAAGATGTAAATGGAAGTTTATTATGATTTGAGTGAAGTTTTGGCTAGCCTAGTTCCATGATAGGCACCATCACGACTGGCCTAGATTTGGGGTCGTGACATGAAGACGAGTAGTCGACTTTGTTGCCTGCTTGACTTCTTTCATCTCATGATGTCTGAAAAGGTTTTTTACCTCATTCTTTTAGCTGCAAGGGAACCATCAGGCTGTAGTGGTTGAAGTAGAGCCAAGTAGAGATGGAGTAAGCGAGTCAAATAATGCTGGTACGAACCACGTTGGATGACGGGTGAGGGTGAGAAAGAAGTCCTGCTCTACTGCGCTGTGATAAACAAAGTGAGTTTACTTGGTTTCAGGCCATATTATTCGATCTCATGGAACTAAACTCTTACATGCATCATGTAGCCGCCTCCATCCATTGGCACATGAGCTCCATATGCACGCTTAGCCGCATTGTTCATCGAGCCGCGAGGTGCTGCCATGTTAAGGCCAATTGGTGGAACATTTCTGCCATTTACACGTCTTGGTGGGGGGTCTTCTTGAAATGATCTTCATTTCTTTAGGAATAGTGCCGGTCAATTGGTGTATAGGCCATCTCGGTCCAGTTTAGAATTGACCTCTATTTTCAATCCCATTTCCTTGTTAACTAGGAACCCCCTCCTCTATGAAGCAGAGAATTATCGATCAAAGACTGAAAAGATAGAAGAAGATCTTTTAAGAATCGGTTATGACATCAAATGAGACTTACTCCGGGAGTAAAAACTCTGTTTTTCTTTCGCCTTTGAAGAAATCAAATGCAGCCTAGAAAGAGGTTACGAAGCGGTGAAGGGTTGAGCGAGGGCTAGTGGTTGTGTTGCGAATTTTAATTCCAAGTGCTAGATATCCCTGGTTCTTTGAATTCATTACTGGGTAGGCCATGTAACCATGCCTTTAGGTCTTTCTTCTTCATTACAGCAAAAGATCAAGATGCCAAGAGATGGATGAATTCTTACTATCCATGAAGATGCTGACAGGGATACAACTTTCTTCTAGGTGAAGGATGACAATGCAGGATTTAATCTAACCGGGTTCCATTTTGTTAATTTTATAGAAAGGTGACCCCTTTTTTATCCTATGCAAATCATTACGTGTCTCATATAGAGATGGGACATTTCCCTGGACTTGGCTTGTGGAAAGAAGAGAAAGGGGTCACTAAACTTTGTGAACCACAAGGCAACTTATAGGCTGGGTTATGTTCCAACTGAGGAAGACAAGGAGTCAAGGTAGATGGGTGAAAAAGAGAAAAGGGTTTGTCCCCATATCCCTAAACCGTCATTCAGAGGCATAAATGGGTTTCTCATAATCAGCTCGAGGTGGGTTAGTTATCAGGATATCCTACGTAGTTTATCCCCATTCTCTAAGCCTTTCACATATCCTTCCTTTCTTCAATCTAGTTTATTTAAGTGGAATATTCCCCGAAAATACCATTACTTTTTCGTTCGGGGTCACAATCTTCCTTATTTGGTCAATTTCTGCATAAAGGTAGGGTTGGGCAGTAGCTTTACTCATTGTCAGAATCAAATGTAGCCTTTTATTTAAAAAAGGAAAGGCCCCTATCGATAGGGGAAAGAAGAGTGGGAATGCATGCTTCTTTCACTCACCTGAGTTTTTTTTTGTAGGGAGAATTGTGGAGTAGCAAAAGGCATAAGGGAAGTCGGAATGGAATATAGTATGTAGTGTTGAATCTTATCTGAAGCTCTTTCGAACAAGCGAAGAACGAGTGACCACAAGCTCTGCTTAAGCGCTCGACATGCAGTTAGCTTAAAACATGTTCATCATGATGTCGAGCGAAGCGCACCTATGTGAAGCAGCCTAACATCACTTTGGATAGGAGAAGAATGGATGACTTAAACTAATAGTAAGTTCTACAGATCGATATATCGTATGACGTAATGAAGATCTTGATCTAGATCCAGTGCTTCACAGAATTTGGGACCTAACGATGTTTGGTTCATCGCATGAACTGAACGGTTATAGTCTTACCCCTTTCACTTCGTTCGAGCTGAATTACAACAACCCTCTCACGACCGAAGGCTCCGCAACACGTTGGAGAGATTTTAGGTCCCTCCCTAAAACGCCCATTCCCCTCGAGTTCCGAAGGGATTCTCATTCTCACTGCAGCCTTCTTAAGCCGAAAGAAAGTCGGGAAAGAATCTCATGCTAGTAGGAAGGGGGAGCAGAATCGTATCTACGAGTAGTTCTTCGGATCGATCACAGATTCTCGGCCCCGTCCTTTGGCTTACACTACAGTTGATCTCTCTTGTTTCCATCCCACAATGAGAAGGTAGAGAGAAAAACTAACCTAACAAACAACTATTATTATGCCCCTATTAGTAAAGCATATACTTCATGCAAGGGTTGCTGAGTTTCTCCATGTGACAGACATCGCAAAAGTAGGTTAGTCTCGCTCTCTCTTTTTGGTAAGTATATCTGTTATGGTATTGTTGTTGTGTCGTTCCAGTAGGGTTTGTTAATTTTTATTTTTGAGAGGGAATGAATAAGGTAAAAAAATACCTTAGCTAATAGCAAGGGATTCTCGGGGCCCAACAAGGGCAGAGGCAGCTAGGTGGGTATTCTTAAAAAAAGAAAGAAACAAAAATAGGCAGGGAGGTAAGAGTGAGTAAGACTAGGTTATAGCAAGACAATAGAGCTTAGATAGATCTTACCGGAGGAAAAGGGTTCAGGTCACCGGTCCCATTGACCAAGACACGAACTAATCCTTCTCTCTCTCGAACGTATGCCCGACTTTTGTCGAATCTTTTTTCTCAACTTCAAAAACAAACTGGACTTCCTTCTTGACATGATAAATAGTGATGCCCACCTGCAGCGCGTAGTCATCCCTGCAGCCTTGAAGTAGACTGTTTCTCGAGTCTGATTTTATCCTCAAAGAGTCTTTGCAAAAGGAGTAAGTAGCGAGATAGATGACTAAAAGCTTATGATCTTTGCCTCTTACTAGTAAAGGGAAAAGCCCTATATATCTTATTAGTCAATCCTAAAGGCCCTTTACTAATATAATAGAAGGTAAGACGCTTTCATCGCAGTAGCTGCGCCCTTGCATCTTGCCCATAGAGAGTTAGGATATTTTGTAAGCTCCTTCGCCTAGCGGAAACCTCCACTTCTTGGCCTTAATCTCGTGCTTTACCAACGCATTAAATGGATTCCACCATGAACCGGGAGCGGGAGAAGACATGCAGCTTCAATTTTCGGGGTTCACAGTCACGTGCTGAGCAAAGAGGTGTATGTCAAAATTATTCACAAGCGCAAGGTGCGACATCCACTTAAACGGGGAGAGGATTTCCCTAAAACAAAGATAGGTGCGTCTGGACACAATGTGAAGTCACCCCTATTTTGGTGTCTAGGGAGCTCTTGAGTAATGACCTACAAAATGCGTGACGTTTGGAAAGCATGAGCAACCCTGCGCACACGAGATAGCAATGACAGGAGATTGATGGTCGGGGTAGAGTGATCTCAGGGTTTTGGGGTGTTTCTCCAGCTGCGAATACCTCACTATTTTAAAAGTATATAGAAATGGAAGGCACTGGGAGTGAGTGAACTACCTGGGGAGAAAGGGGAAACCTCTCTATAGAAGGGAAGGGAAAGGGTTATCTGCTCATAATGATTGTATAGTCTCTCGGGGTTGTAGGTCTAATAGTAGTCACATCAAGTCCTCCCCCTCTTACTTGGAATAGCTAGCGAGATGAATAATACTGAATATATATGAAAGAAGGCTTTCAAGAATGAAAAACATCTTATCTTAAGGATATAGATCCCCTCGCCTGCCTTTTCAGATACGAGTGAGTGAGTGCTTTTTGTGCTATGGATGAATGACCTCTCAATTTATTTTCAAGCTTGCTCTTCAAACCGGCCTATTGTTCTCCTTTATGAAAAGGTTCTTCCGTAATCACTCTCAATAAGACACCCATTCCCCTTTCAAATGAAAAGAGAACTAGACTGTTCTCTTCATCATTGAAATCCGCCATTCAATAGCAATGCGTGCTCTCAAAAAGCTCAATCCTCTAAGACTGAAATGAATAGATCAGGAATTTGACCTGGCATTCGCCCGTTCTGATCCTTGCCTACTAAATAGTTGCAGCCCCGTATATGTATGTTGGGAGAACCCCATGATCCTTCGGTGTGGAAGGGAAGGAAGAAAAAAGGCAAACACAAATACTAAACAGCAGTTCATGGGGACTCCCAAAAAGAGGATAGAGAGCGCAGAACGTTCTTTCCAAGCATAAAACAATCCCTACCTATACATTTCAAGGTAACAGACAGAAGGCAATTTCGTCGTTGTTCTTAACCCCAGGCACATTTTCGTTCCCAATAATATCCAAGAAAAGACTACCGTGATATTCGAACGAACCGAGGGAGAGTCGAGGCATGATAAAAATTCTTTATAAATCTGCTTATTGCCAATTATGTATCATCTGATGGCTTATTCATCATCTCTACGGCCACCAAGAGACTACCCTCTCTCGGATATTAATGGGTCGACCCAGGAATAGATACGGACGAACCTTCCAACAAGCAGAATAGAATTTGACCATAAGGCCATCTCAGGCATGGGAAAGAAAGTTGGCATACAACCAACTTAACTGGAGAGCCTAAACAACATTGAGGATGAGTCCACCGGTCGACAAACGACTTCTATCTACAGGTTCTTTCATTATGAATCGGTCGACTTGTCATGATAGATTTCTCACACACAATTAGGTTAGGAAGACTTAGGGAGGTGATTTGAATCGCTATCGATATGATGCAGGGATGATTTGCTGACCGTAATGAACTTGACTCTGCCCCTGAAAAAAAATGGAGGGAAGACCTTTGACCTGAGTTGGGGAGGGATTGGCCTCGATTTTCTTTAGGACTTGAGTCTGTAACAAGGCTCGAAGACCTCCGGCTGGATTTGAAGTGGCTCAGGTAGGGCATCCATTTACGATGTGGGTGGGATTAGCAGTTTTCTCTCTTTTCTTCAATGGTAGGAAATACTCATCAGCGGGGGTATATAGGAGGAAACCAGCTTGCAGTAATTCAATTGTTCCTTTAGATCAATAAGTAAAATCTTGACTCACACATACCACGGTGTATTTTCTTCAACTTACATAGTCGCACCTACCAGCAAGAAGGCGATTACTCCCTGCACGCCACTAAATGGCGGTATTTAACGCTTCGGTTTGCCCAATACAAGAACTACTACCCAACCTAGCTTAGGGATAAATCTGTGGACTACACCCCCGTGAGAGCCCTCTATTTGACTAACATAATCCCTTTTGATCTCCCACATACGTTCATATCAAAGCTGGGAATAATTGACTTTTGGATTAAAATAATAGCGCATAATGGTAGTATTCCTTCCTATTTCTTCTCTTATGATCTTATCTACTTGAAATGCATACCTGCAAGTGCGGAGAAGATACCAGGGGACCAAATGAAATGGCACTAAAAGGTCTTCTATTAAAGCTTTGCTAGTACTTGAAATACTCAAAAGACCTACTTGATGAGTTTCCTTATGAGTGAGTTCCTAGGTGCCTTTATGTCGAGTGTAGTGAAGGGATTCTCCTAAGAGAAGCTTTACCCCTTGAACCTGAAATGACTTTTATGAGCTTTCTCAATAGTGACTGAATTTATTTTATTAGCTGTATGATTAGTAGCGTAGCTTTTAGGTTTCTAAAATATACGGTAAATAAAATCCCTTTTCAAAATAAACCACTAATCCTCCTTAAGTACTCTTTTAATTCCGTGTAAGGCGGAGGTAATGAAGGGACCTGCAGGATGCTGAAAAGCCATAGTGTGTTAGCGCTAGCGAGTTAGCGTAATAACTTAATGTCTTGTTTTCTTCATTGCCTTTTTTACATAAGGTTCGCAGGAAAGCGGTTGCTAACGCTTGTAGCTTGCTTCTGTCGTTAGTCAATTTTTGACTGAAGCTGTTATGACTGCGGTATATTTTTTGAACTGAATACCTTCCTCTATCATCTCAGGTCTGTCTCTTTTTGGGAGAAGATTTTCTACCCCTCCTGCCTATGAAGAACTTCAAGTCCATCGGGAAAGGATGTGGTGGTAACCCTTGCATCTTTGTCTAGAACTGCGCATCCAGCTGCCACGCCCCAAACATGGGGAGCGCGACCGGCGCTCAACCGACTGAACCCGGCTGAGCAAGCCTATTAGATTATTTCTACCCAAACTTACTCATGAATAAAGAGAAGACATATTTTTAGTAATTAGATAATAGGGAGATTATATATAAAATTCTAAAGCATTTTATTAGTTACTTCATTTTAAAGTCTCAAAATACACACATTCTTATGGTTTGAAGTGGAACAAGTGATCAAAACACAACATAACTTGTTTCACTTTCCCAGCACCTATATACAACCCATACTATGTCTATAGAGCCTCTAAAAGATACAAAAGAGTATTATGATAGTGTCGGCAATAAGGCTCCGGCTATACCTCAAAACGTGATAATAATATGAACAAAATATACAATACATGACCCCAGGATGAAGTGGAGCTCACCAAGCCTACTAGGAAGAGGGTGTACCACTATCAGTGATCAACACTACCTGCTATAGAACCACTTGTATCCATTTAAAGATGAAGTGCCCCCTGGCAAAAGAGACGTTAGTACCGTCGAATAGTACTAGTATGTATAACTAAGCATTATCTCAATAGAATGAATAACAATACACAGAGGAACATTCATGAAATCAATAGGAGCCTCAAACAATACCAAACCATCGACTTAAGAATCACATAATTTTTAAGGTAAATTTTCGTGATCGTAGGTTGGGAGATCTTTAACACCGATATACCATCAATAAGAATACCACCTTATTCTTATACGGAGTCCGATCACAACACCGATCGGCTAGGCCGTCTCATTTGAGACATCCCCCGTAATCATTATTTCAATGATAATTTCCAGCATAGTCACCACCATGTGTGCGGCATGGCGTCCGATCACGGTCTAATCAGCTAGGCCGTCTCACCCGAGACATTACCATTTTATATCAATCATCTTACTTCATACTTCTTTCACACCTTTTCAATTCATTCGTCACTAGTGGCCACAACTGTGACATCATACTTCCGCACTTGGCCATAGTCCATAATTCATGTTCTTTGTCCACATTCCAACATCACTATCATCATCAACAACAATGAGGCTTTCCATTCAAGATATTAAATACACATATGAGCAATTTGGAAATTTTAGACACATAGAGACTTTTCATACAATTTGGCATAACAACCTTCATTCGAACTTGACTTGAAGTTTTAACATTTTTAGCACGTATTCCATATTTTTTGCACATCCTCAAATAATAATATAGCATGATGAAGCATCTAGAATACATATTGAACATATATCCTTCAACAGAAGCATAGTCGGAATAGCCAATTCTATAATGATCAATTTGAGACTTACACCAATTGCATGAACACTGTGGGATTAAATTATAATAAGAGAGGGTTTAGCCAACATACCTCAATATAGCTTCCTCAACTCTAAAATATTCAAGAATTTCTTAGCAACATCAATCTATTTTAGAAATATAACAAATTGAACCATAATTAGGGAGGTGATCATGATTCTAGCTCATTTGAGCATTTTATCAACCACTAGGTGTGCATCAAGGTTTTAAGGTCCTTTTATGAAGGACTTCATCATCCCCAAACCCATCCTTTACCACTTTTAGCTCACAATTTTTCTACACTCTTTGATAGCACATGCATGCAAGATAAACAACTCCCTTACCCAAGAATTGTCTTGCTAATTACTCATTTTTAGTTAATTTTCGAAACTAAGGGATATGGTATAGATTCTTACCTCTTAGGATGAAGACCTAGTGAGATCTTCTTACAAATTCCTCAACTTTGAGCAAGAATTGATGAATGAAGAGCTTAAGGACTCCCCTACTCACTCTATGGCGTCCTCTATCTAGAAATGTAAGACTTTGCCTTCTAAAATGACCCTCAAAGGTGTTATATTAGGATGGGGTCGGGTTAAAAAATTAGAAAAATAGGAGCCCCGACACAGCATAATGCTTATGCGGTTCACAAAGTGGGCTGCATAATTGGCCCTCTAGGACTGACATTTTCTGCTTCAGTATGCGACTAGTATGTGGTCCGCAGACCTATTCTGTGGTTGAAAAATGCGTTGAAGAACCTCCATCTAAAAAATTTCAAGGTTGGATACGCGATCAGAGTGAGGGCCCGTGAAATGGTTTTGCGGCTGCATAATTGGCCATGAAAATGACATAAAAAAGGGCCCCAAAAGACTACCTCATTCTGTGGCCCGCAGAATGATTATGCGGTCACATAATGGGCTGCGGAAATGCCCAAAATTGCCAAACATTTCTTTCAAATTCCCAGCGTACTATTCGACTACCGCTGCTCGTAAGCTCGCCGCGAAGAATCTTTACAATCTTTAACACATAAGCCTAACCCGACACCATGAAATTTTGGGATTTAAGTTAAATTTTCATGGGGCCTTACATCAGCCGTGTAGGACGACTCACCCTAGCCACTATAGCGACCCACCCCAACTCTAGCTGAGAAGCACCCTCCACCCACTTCCATTTTTCCGTTTGCTCAAAAGCCCCCCCCCCCCCCCCCCCCCTCCTATTTTTAGACCCTTTCTGATTCCCTAACCCAATCTCATGAGAAGCAAGCCCAACAGGTGTTGGCATTGCTAAATGCTCCGCCACAAATCAAGCTTTCCCGAATACAATAGATGTGGAAGTGGCTAAAGAAGTCAGAGGAAGAAAGTTGTTGGACAACTATATACACGAGGGTAAATTAGTATTCTGGGAATTAGAAACATTTAAAAAAGGGTAAGGGGTAGGAATAAATTTTTTTAGGTGTTGCTCTACTAAAGTAGTCGGCCTAACCTGCGGTTCCTGTAACCAAGTTTTTCTTTCTCTCTCCTTATGTGCTTATAGTTTAATTGGTTGAAACATACCACTCATAATGGTGATATTGTAGTTTCGAGCCCTACTAAGCCTACCACCCCCTTCTCTTCACCAGATACAAGGCAGTCGAATTACCCGCCGCCCTGTAGATCGCAATCTAGCGATGACATCTGGAACCACACTGTTATCGTTGCCCTTCAGGCATGCCTCCTAAACTTATCACTCACCTACGCTCTTGCAACATGCCCCCTTTGGGAAATACGGTGTAATACGCGAAGCAGATAAGCCATAGCTCTTCGATCGCTATATTCTTACGGTAGCAAAGGCATGGTTCATCCTCTAAAATAGAGTAGATGCGAAGGTTCGGATCAGAGATCTTCGCGAGAAAGCCCCGGGACACCATAGCATGTCGGGAATACGGGGGACATAGTGAATGTAACCACTCCCTTGGTTGGGATTTGTGACTCCCCTATCCTTTCAATTTTTTTTGATTCCCATGTCTTTTTTATTATCATTGTTGGAATATTTTTTTGACGACATGGTTAGGGCGGTTCACAATTTCTTTGATGAAGGCTCTATTAAGCCCTAAGTTTGAATTCCAATTTAATTGCCCTTATTTTGAAAGTCTAAAGTCCTTCCAATTTTCACTAATTCCGACCTACCTTTATTTATGGGATATTTGGAGGAGAGCTTTGTAACTTTTTTTATAAAATTCTCTCTAGCTCAAAGAATTAGTCTGATTCTCCCTATAAAAATAGTTAAGGAAAAAGGGACGCTTTTGTTAAAGGAATCTCTATTATAGAGAAGATCTCCTTGGATCACGAGGTGGCTTTATGTGATAGGGGATTTTAACCTAAAGACAACATAGGAGGGAGGGGGGTCAAAAGAAAGTCAGGATATGGAAAAATCATCTTTCTGGATTGAATGGGATTTTGTGATAAATAGCTGAATTTGATACATGGATGTTTATGTAATGAAGACTTTGGAGTGCTTGTGGATGGTGTACCACATGGGTACTTTCCAGCTTCTCGAGGACTAGGAAAAGGGTTCCAAACCTAGCCTGTAGATTTTAGCTGAAGAAGTGCTAAGTCGGGATTGGTATCATTGAAAATGATAACATCTTACCATGCTTCGACTTCATGCCCAACACTCTCCTAATTTCTCTTTGATAACGATGTTCTAATATTATATAATAGCCATAAACGGAACGTTAAGAAGTAGAAAATATTTTTGGAAAGAAGTAAGAAGCTGATTGTACTGTTGTAATGGCCAAAAGGTCAATTTCGATAAGAGCAAGTGCTTCCTCTCGAACAGAGCTTCTCGCAAAAATTCCAGATCATTGAAGAGGAATAAAAAATGGTAGTTTTCCTATCAAGTACCTGGATGTTTTCTTGTCCCTCAAGAGAATAAAGAGATAACCTTCCTTTACTAGAGAAAATGAAAAAGAGAATCGCAGTAGATTGAGAACCTACTGAGATTTTTTTATATTGAGTTAATTAAGTCGGCGGGTTTGCCTAGATGCCTGGTAAAGAACGAGATGGTGGGAAAGAGCTAGCTTTGCTGAGGCTAATAGCGGTAAGAAATCTTATTAGTGAATAAACCAATAGAATTAAGCTGCCAGTGTATGATTTCCTTAGTACTTAAACGCAACTTCCACAATCGTATCTGTAATGACCCAACCGGTCATTATGAGAGTTTAGCCCGTTTCCCCTGTTTTTGCTTCATTATATGTGGTTCAACTTCATTACATTGTGTTAGATTGGTTGGCTCGGGTTCGAGCGATTTTTGGAGAGAAATGAGACACTTAGTCTATTATCTTGGTTCAAAAGTGGAAAAGTCAACCGGAAGTTGATTTATTGGTAAACGACCTCGGATTATAGATTTAAGTGTTGGATAGCTTCGTTGGGTGATTTGGGTCTTAGGAATGTGTTCGAAATCTGATTTTGATGTCCGGTGTAGAATTAGTTTTGAATTGGGAAAAGTTAGTTTTTGGTGATTTTCGGTCGGCAGTGGAGAATAGTATATCGGGGTCAGAATGGAATTCCGACAGTTGGAGCAGGTTTGTAATGTCATTTTGGATATGTGTGCAAATTTAGAGGTCAATCGGATGTGTTTTGGTTGGTTCCGACATCATTGGCGAAATTTAGAAGTTTCAAAGTTCATAGGCTTGAATTTGATGTGATTTTAGTGTTTTGCGTTGTTTTTGGTGTTTCGAAGGACTAGGTTTGAATGAGGTTATGTCATGAGTTGGTATGTTTGGTTGGGGCCCCGAGGCGCTCGGGATTGATTTCGGATGGTTAACGGAGGTTTGGACTTAGGAATTGCAGCAAAAATTACTACTGGTGTCATTTTGCTGGTGTGGTCGCACCGGAAGGGGAACCACAGGTGCGATGGTCATTGCGCATGTGCGAGAAGAGGCCAGGCTGGAGGAGGTCGCATGTGCGAGTCATGTGACGCACCTGCGAAACCGCAAGTGCGGGTAAGGCACCGCATCTGCGAGAATTAGACTTTAAGTGGATTTTCGTAGGTGCGCACTTGGGACTGCAGGTGCGAAGAATGGTCTACAAGTGCGGATTAACTTGACAGGAAGTATAAATAGGTGCTTCCACGAAATTTTGGGAATTTGTTCTATTTTTGTATGTTGTTTCAGCTAGTTTGGAAGCAAATTGAAGGAGGAATTCGAGATCTTCACTGGAGGTAAGTTTCTCAAATTAAAAACTCGTTTCTATGTTATTTTGTGACAGATTAGGCTTCGGATTTGAGGAATTAAAGTAGAAAAGTTGGGAAAAATAGGAGGAAAAATTGGAAAATTCTTTTGGTGATTTGGGCGGGCAATTGAGGTAGGATTTTGGTAAATTTGGTATGGGTAGACTCGTAAGGGAGTGAGGATTCTATTTTTGTGATTTTTATCGAATTTTGAGACGTGGGCACAGCGATCGAATTTGGCCAAATTTCGAGAATTGTGTTAAAATTTATATCTTTCGATTGTGTTTTGTTCCGCTAGCGTATATTGATGATGTTAATCTAATTTTGGTTATATTCGTAGCATTTGGGAGCCAATTCGAGGGGCAAGCGCATCGCGGAGTAGCTTTTGGATTGTTTTGAGGTAAGTAATGATTGTAACTCTAAACTTGAGGGTATCAAAACCCAGTATTTGATATTGTTTTGGTAAATGAGGTGACGCACATGTTAGGTGACGAGCGCGTGGGCGTGCACCGATAGGGATTGTGACTTCGTCTGTCCCGTAGCGACTATTATGCCGCGTATTCTATTCGAAACCTTGCGATATCCTGTATTTCAGAAATTTATACTTTTTTATGGGCCGTGAGCCATATTTGGGTCCTCTCGCCGACATGTTTAGACCCTCAGGGGTATGTTCCATGTTTGGGGCCTCGTGCCGACCTGTTTAGACCCTCAGGGGTATTATTACACTATTCTCACACTATCCTGATAGAACAAATGTGAACTCAGTCATGTTTACCACTTGTTATTTTCACTATTATCACACTTCTTTGAAAGTCTGAGAAGTATTTTGGGCTGGGTCCCGTGAGTTGAGATGAACTGCCCGAGTGGCTTGTGAGGATGACTGAGTGAGGCCGAGAGCCGAGTATGTGAGGATAGTTATGAATCGGGCTGCACGCCACAACAATATATATTTAATGAGGCCGAGAGCCGAGTATGTGAGGATAGTTATGAATATATATGTAATGAGGCCGAGATCCGAGTATGTGAGGATAGTTATGAATATATATGTAATGAGGCCGAGAGCCGAGTATGTCAGGATAGTTATGGATATATATGTAATGAGGCCGAGAGCGAGTATGAGAGGATAGTTATGGATCGGGCTGCACGCTGCAGCAGTAGATATGTTATATATTACATATGGATCGGGCTGCACACCGCATCAATATAGATTATATATTATGTATGGATCGGGCTGCACACCGCAGCAATATATGTTATATATTATATATGGACCGGGATGCACGCTGCAGCAATATATATATATTGGATCAAACTGCACGCCGCATCAATATAGCGATTGGGTTGAAGTAGCCCCTCCAAGAGTCTGTACACCCCCAGTGAGAGCAGTCGACTATTATATGGATTGGGTTGCACGCCGCAGCGTACGTTATATGGATCGGGCTGCACGCCGCAGCGTATATTATATGGATTGGGCTGCATGCCGTAGCACTATACATTATATATGGATCGGGTTGCGCGCCGCAGGAATATATATATATATATATACGTATTGGATCGAGCTGCGCCGCATCAGTTGTTATATGGTACCTGATGAGTGAGAGTGTTGAGTGTGAGCATTGACTTATGAGAGCAGAGTCAAGAGTGAATAAGAGGCTTGCCCGAGGGGCTTTATTATGAGCAACACTGTGCCCAAGTGGCGGATATTTTTATGAAACTATTGTTTTCACTATTCTTTACACTAAGCCTCTTGATAAATGTTGACTAAAGTTCCATACAAGTTTAAAAAGGGCAAACTGGAGTTTTGTAAAATCTTTGGTAAATGTGGACTCTTGACTTGATCTATTACCTTTACTGGTACTTATTTTATGAAATTATAAAGTTTTAATGCTCGTCACTGCAGTCATGTTTTTAGATACTTTGGTTACTTACTGAGTTGGCGTACTCACGTTACTCCCTGCACCTTGTGTGTAGATTCAGGTACCGGGGCAGAGTGATAGTTGAGCTACCTAATTTGGAGCATTGTTCGGAGATTGCGAGGTAGCTGCTCAGCGTCCGCAACCTACTCTTTCTCCTTCCTACTCTGTCATTTTAGTTTACATTCCCAGACTTGTTGTAGTGAGGATTTTTATTAGACTGTATCACCTCTTAGATGCTCATGACGGTTGACCCCGGATGTTGGGACTGTGCTTAGATGTTCTAATCATTTTTATTGGTTTTGAAATGCTTAAGAAACAGATATATTATGAAAATTTTGGATATTTGATGTATTAAATGGAAAAGAAAATCATTTCATTATTTTCAGTAAATTGGCTAGCCTAGTATCATGATAGGCGCCATCACGGCCAGTTGTGATTCGGGGTTGTGACAGTATCCTCCCTCCAATAAATAAGGTGGAGTAGGAAAGGTAGAGAAGGCAAGAAAACACAAGCTCAAACTTCAGCATTTCCATTACCGTCGGAAGTAAAAGAAGCATTTCCAGTGAATAATAACTAAAATTTCCATTGGGTCGGTATCTAAGAGAGATTGAAAAAGTTTAATAAGAGTGTGCCTAGCGTATTTCACTCTTTCTTATTAGAAGAAGGAAGGGGAATGACCCCACTCAGCTCGAAGAAGTAGCTCTTTCAACTAATCCATACTTTTCCTTTCCTTCTCCTTGTTACTGTAAAAATGTTGAATTTCTTTTTTTACATTGGCGCAAATGATTTCCCCTAAGGCACCAATGGACCAACGTCTTCTTATGTATAAGACCCAAATTTCTTGATTCACGATGTTGAGTATTTGCACTTCTGATATCATGACTCGACCTGTAGACGGTGATACCGCCACCTTTGGTGACGTGATCTTCTCTTATTCACTTGTGGTGGTGGCGGAGAGGTCGGCGCATGTGTTCCGTCTATAGGTGGGTGGGTCTTCCCTTTCTTAATTATGACGTACTCGGTTAGGTTTCCATCTAGGTCTCGGATAGGGGCGACTTCCAAAATATGATCTCATTCATCCCTTCCCTTGATTAACGATCCTTGTAGCTTAATTAATCCCCCATGTGTCGGGACCTGAACCGTGGTGGTGCTCTTATACAACTTCTTCTACATAGACTCCATAACTTCTAGAATTGAAAAGGAAGCTTTTCCAAGCCCGAACAAGATCAAAATAACTGATCGCTTTCTACAATAACAAAATAGTTATCCACTAGCCATGTTTTCTTTCTGTTATAATGTCGTAGCGTAGGACTCTTGGAATTTTGGAAGCTGAACATGATCAAAAGATGCCTAAAGCTTTTAGTCCTGATCATTCGATGCCTAGTGATATGGTTCTTCGCTAAATAAAACCAAAGTTCCACTACAACCAAGTAAAGAGATAGATCACATCTTGGCCAAGTGCCAGTCCTCCTAGTTTTAAAGAGAAAAAAAGTGGAGATGTGCGAAAAAAGACCACTCCTAACTAACCAGTCAAGTGAAAAGGACCCCGCTTACCCACTCCCCTTTCCCCCATTGCTAGGAGCCTCGCCTTTTGACTTCATAGGTCAAGAATACTACAACCAATAGCGGATCACCTTTAGCTTAAAAAGGCCCGCCCATCTCATATATATGATAAAGGAAGCAGGTTGTTTTTAACTATTTTTTCTTTTTCTTTTGTTTTTCTTTCTGGGGGTCTAATATGAGATGTATAACGTGCTCATACTCATCCATTAGGATGTTCCCCCTTCAAGAGCTCCGCTAGGATACTAACTTTGTTACCTATCATTGAATTACATAGGCCATTCATCCTACTTCATACATAGAAAAAGAACTAGTAAGTCCATTATTTGTGGTACCCCTAAGAGAACTTTTTCCTTTCCTTGTATTTTATTAAATAAAAGCTAAAGTAATTTCTTTTAAGAGTGTATCTCGTTCCATCTTTCTTCCATTAGTCAAGCCATCTTTTTCTAAAAAAGGATTGTAGTAATTTTGGTTTGACACTATTTGGAATGGCTTTTTCATATTGAGAAATTTGTCTAGTAGTATTATAACACATAATCTATTGACAATTGTATAAATGACTAGAATTTATTTTTCAATTGGAAGTGGTGTATATTGTGGTTGTTTCAGTACTTTTATCAGCCTTGCACCTCTATTGAGTAATGCCTGAGTCACAACATCAAGGTCTGAGCCAAATTGAGCAAGGGCGACAACTTCGCGATATTGTGCCAATTCTAGTTTTGAACTACCGCAGACGTGTTTCATAGTTTTCAACTGAGCGGCAGACCCGATGCGACTGACAGATAAGCCAACGTTAATCACAGGTCTAATTCTGCGATTAAAGAGCTATGTTTCCAAAAAGATTTGTCCATCAGTAATGAGGATCACATTTGTTACATCCCGTACTTTAATATTAGGATAAATCGTAATCCATATGAGATTCAAAGAATTAAGATCATTCATGAGATTATAGAGGATTTGTCATTGCGTTATTATAAGACCCGATAAGCATAAGAATCTTGATACCGTTAGATACATTTTGATATGGTATTTATATTGAGTGGAATTTTTTTGTAAAAAGTTTTATAACTATAATTTTGGATAGTTACAATTATTACTATTTTCGGATTGATAAATTATACACATAATATAAGAAAGTTTATGAGATTTTCTTTATTGTAAGGATAGAAATTATTTTCTCACAAGAAAATGAGGTTATCTTTTCTACCATTTTAAGAATTAAGTGAACGAAAAATTGTATTCTTTATATGAGATTATGAAAATTAGATGTTGAGAAAATATATATATTCTTACATGGATCTTTTAATGAATTAATAGTGTATATATTAATTTTATATGGTACTACATGACCATAATAGTATGGTGTATGAGATATGTTAAAAGTGGGTAGCATTTTAAGTAATTTGAGATAATTTTTAATTATACGGGTAATTGATTAATTAGCAGGTAACAAGACATTACCTAATTAACTAATAAGTGGATAAAAATCAATAATTACCACCCAAAAACGTGGCACCTAGCCACGTTATAAAGATATGACTAAGGGTCACTCTTTGATTAGGTGTCATAAAGTTACATTTTCTTTCCAATTCCAATATTACATATTCTTTCAAATTCCAAGAATTTCCAATAACTCTTCACCTTTATGATTTAATTTCTTGAGAACATTAGCCATTTCACAAAAGCTTTCAACAGATTTCATTTCCCATGTCTTGAATACAAAGACACCTCACTTTCTTTATCCTTTGTAAACAATCAAGACAATTAGCCACTCCCACAATCTGCCATTCTCGCAAATTAGAGACATTAGCCATAAGTTGATAGTTAAGAAGAAATACAAAACGTTAGCCATTCTTATAATTTTCAATAAAAACGTGAATTATCGCAACTAAAGGAAATCCAACGAGAATTATTAGCAACGTAAAATTTTGCGGTTCTAAGGGAGTACGGTGCAACCTTTTCCAAGAACATCATACAAATTTTTCCCTACTCCAGGTATGTTAAGTCCATCCCTTCTTTCTTTTTGTGTCACGACTCCAGTTCGCCCTCCGTAAACATGTCGTGATGGCACCTAGTCCCTATAACTAGGTAAGCTTAGCAATGCGGAATATCAATATAACTTGTAAAATAATTAAGTAAAAGAAAGTTGAACAATCTAAAAGGAAGACTGTATATAAATGCCACTATGCATATACAACCCAAAATAATACGGAAGTCTACAACATCACCCTAAAACCCTGAAACTCACAGGAACCACAGGCTAACAGAATATAACACACTCTCCAGAATGTCTACACAACTGTGAGGAAGGATAAACTTTTCATAAAAGCTAGAATAAGATAGACTCCTGGTCTACGGATGCGGAAGATGTACCTCGAAGTCTTTGTTGTATCTCTCAACCTCGGGGATAGTGCGCCTGAGTGGAGGTACCTGGATCTGCACATGAAAAACGTGAACAGTAAAGGGCATGACTACACCACAGCGGTACTCAGTAATGTCCAAGCTTAACCTCGGTCGGGTAGTGACGAAGAAAGTCAGGGCCCTGCTAAGGTTAAACAATATAATAGGGATTTATAGTATGGAAACAGACAGTAATAATGAATACAACAGTGAATTAAGACAGGTCAAACAAGGCAATAACAAAACACAAGAACAGAGTAAACACGGAGTACGAACAGCTCAACAACGATGGTAACAATTAGGATCTCCTAGGATACCGCCCTGTAGTCCTTTTCTCAACTGTCTAGTGGATCTCCCGGGATACCGTCCCGTAGTCCATCATATGTATATCCAAAGGATCTCCTAGGATACCGTCTCGTAGTCCATCATATGTATATCCAAAGTATCTCCCGGTATATCGTCCCGTAGTCCATCATTTGTGCAGGGGGATCTCACGGGATACCGTCCCGTAGTCCCAAAGTAAATGTGTAGGGGGATCTCCCGGGATACCGTCCCGTAGTCCCAAAGTAAATGTGCAGGGGGATCTCCCGGGATACTGTCCCGTAGTCCCAAAGTAAATGTGCAGGGGGATCTCCCGGGATGCCGCCCCGTAGTCCCAAAGTAAATGTGCAGGGGGGTCTCCCGGGATACCGTCCCGTAGTCCCAAAGTAAATGTGCAGGGGGATCTCCCGGGATGCCGCCCCGTAGTCCCAAAGTAAATGTGCAGGGGGGTCTCCCGGGATACCGTCCCGTAGTCCCAAAGTAAATATGCAAGGGGGGTCTCCAGGGATACCGTCCCGTAGTCCCAAAGTAAATATGCAGGGGGATCTCCCAGGATACCGTCCCGTAGTCCCAAAGTAAATATGCGCAGCCACAAAAAGAAGACATTCAGAATTAGAGTGCAACAATACAAGGCAACAAGAAATTCTAGTCTAACACGCTTCACGTAGTACAATTAAGGAAACTTAAGCAAATAGGCAATTCAAGTCAACTAGGCATGTTTTTCTAAACTACCATAGGCTATAGTTGCAAGTAGAATAAAGCAGATAAGGAAGAAACACAGTCTAAATATTTAAAGTAAAACCGGAATTTTCAACAATTAGCACAAGTACGCGCTCGTCATCTCACGTACAAGGCATTCAATTACCAATTATCACATCCTAAGGGGTAAGGTCCCCCACACAAAGTTAGACAAGCCACTTATCTCGAACCGGCTCAAAATCAACTTGAAACCACACGTTTGCCACGAGTATCCGACTCCAAATAGCCCAAATCTATAGAATTCAATTACATATCATAAATAACATCTTATGCAACTGATTTTCACTATTTAATTCAAGCTAAGGCACGAATTTATTTAAAATGATCAAAATGCCCCTCGGTCCTACGTCTCGAAATCGGGTAAAAGTTATATTTTCCGGACACCCATTCACTCACGGACTCATTCAACCACAAACAATCGATATCCGATGCCAAAAACCCTACAAATTTTCAGAATCTCGGATTGGTAAAATCACATCCCTTTCCTATGGTTTTTTCCCTCATTTTTTATAATTAAACTAAAGAAAACAACGGGAATTAATGGTCTAACAATGAATTAGGATTAGAAAATGTTACATATGATCCTTCTCCTCAAAACCCATAGAAAATCGGCACTTCTTGAGCTCCCACCCGATTTTTTGAATAATGAGATGAAGTCTCGGATTTTTGGAATAAATCACAAAGGAAATCCGCACCTGCGGAAAAAGCATCGCAGGTGCGAAAGTCACTTAAGTTACACTGGGGCCGCACCTGCGGTTGTTTTGTCGCGCCTGCGGTCCCACACCTGCGGAATCCAGGTCGCACCTGTGACCACTGGCCTAATCTCCCCTCTATCTCACTTGCAATCATGGCCCACGCGCCTGCGAGTCCGCACCTGCGGAAAAACCTTCGCAGGTGCAAGGACACCAGAAGAGCCTAGTTCAGCAGCAGCAAATTCCCCATTTTTTACCTGTTAAGCATCCGAAACAACCCCGAAGCCTTCGGGACCTCAACCAAAACAACCAACCGACCTTAAGACCTTATTTAAACTAGGTCGAGTCTTAAAAAAGGTCTCATAACATCAAAAACATCAATTATGCATAGGTTCAAGCCTAGGAACTTAAGAAAATTCTAGAATTCACATCTGACGCCGAAGCACGTCTAAACTTATCTGAATGACCTCAAATTTTGCACACACATCCCAAATGACATCTCGGAACTACTGCAACTTCCGGAATTCGATTCCGACCCTCCGATCAAAAATTCACTATCGGACCGGAAACTCCAAAAATTCAAACTTCGGCATTTCAAGCCTAAATGAGCTACAGACTTCCAAAATACATTCTGAATGCACTCCCAACCCCGAAATCACCCAACGGAGCTAACGGAACTGTCAGATTTCCATTCTGAGGTCGTCTTCACACTTCTCCGACTACGGGAAACTTTCCAACACTTAAGCTCCCATTTAGGGACTAAATGTTGAAAAATTCTCCGTAACTCAGAACCGAACGTCCCGGCAATTCAATTTAGCAGAAATAGACTTGGGGAAAACAGTTAATAGGGGATCGGGTCGTTAATTCTTAAGATGACCGACCGGGTCGCCACATCCTCCTACACTTAAAAAAATTTGTTCGTCCTCGAACGAGCATAAAGACATACCTGAAGTAGTAAAAAGATGGTGCATATCCTGTTCGGTCTCCCAGGTCGCCTCCTCGGCCGGCTGACCCCGCCACTGATCCTTTACTAAAGCAATGTTCTTCGACCTGAGCTTTCTGACCTGCATGTGCAATATAGCTACAGGCTCCTCAACGTATGATAGATCCTTGTCCAATTGGACTGAGCTGAAATCTAGGATATTAGACGGGTCACCGTGATACCTCCGGAGCATCGAAACATGAAATACCAGATGAACACCTGCCAAGCTGGGAGGTAAGGCAAGCTCATAAGCAACCTCCCCAACACGCCTCAATATCTCAAAAGGGCCAATAAACCTCGGACTCGACTTCCTTTTCTTCCCAAATCTCATAACACCCTTCATAGGTGAAACCCAAAGCAGAACCCGCTCTCCGACCATATATGAAACATCACGAACCTTTCGGTCCGCATAACTCTTTTGTCTGGACTAGGCCTTATGGAGTCTATCCTGAATCACCTTGACTTTCTCCAATGCATCCTGAACCAACTCTGTGCCCAATAGTCTGGCCTCACCCGGATAAAACCAACCCACCGGAGATCTGCACCTCCTGCCATATAAAGCCTCATACGGCACCATCTGAATGCTGGATTAATAACTGTTATCATAAGCAAACTCCACCAATGGCAAGAACTGATCCCAAGACCCTCCAAACTCAATCACACATGCACAGAGCATATCCTCAAGAATCTGAATAGTACACTCGGACTGTCTGTCCGTCTGGGGGTGAAATGATTTGCTCAACTCCACCCCGGTACCTAACAAATGTTGAACATCTCTCCAGAACCATGAAGTGAACTGAGTACCTCTGTCTGAAATAACAGAAACTGGAATACCATGCAGACGAACGATCTCCCGAATATAAATCTCCGCCAATCACTCCGATGAGTAAGTAGTCAGCACCGGAATGAAATGGGCTGATTTGGTCAGCCGATCCACAATTACCCAAATAGCATCACGCTTCCTCAAACTCCGAAGAAGTCCAACCACAAAGTCCATGGTGATCCGCTCCCACTTCCTCTCTGGAACATCAATCTACTGAAGCAACTCTCCCAGTCTCTGATGCTCACATTTGACCTGCTGAAAGTTGAGACACTTGGCTACAAACTCTGCTATATCTTTCTTCATTCTTCGCCACCAATAGTGCTGCCTCAAATCCTGATACATCTTCGTAGTTCCCGGATGGATGGAATACCACGAACTATGGGCCTCTGCTAAAATCAGCTCTCGAAGCCCATCAACATTGGGCACACATGTCATGCCCCAAATTCGAGGGATGCGACCGGCACTCAACCGGGTGACCCCCAGTCAAGCGAACCTGATTTGCCTTTCCCACCCAACGCATTTCCCTGTGTTTATAACATATACTATTTATGTGGAAAGGTGAGACAACCTTAAAAGTGCGTGATTACCACATTAAGTCCCATTCACGCATGTTTGATACACCACTTTCTGATATGGAACACGATTACAGATACATACAATCACTACCCAAAATATACATATACGTATACATATACACCCACGTAGTGTCTACGGAACCTCTAAGAGTACTAGGGACGTATATAATAATTGACGGCAACAAGGCCCCGACTATACCTTACAATACATAATACACTCAAAAGGAGAAGGCCAGAACTACACATGGCCCCGAGAGGAAATGGGGCTCACCAGTACAGCTGAGAAGGATGAAGTGAAGGCACCACTAACAGCGAGCTGAGCAACCTGCTATGGATCCACATACATCCATATAAAAGATGTAGCGGCCCCGACAAAAGGAACGTTAATACTGTGGAATAGTACTAGTATGTATAAACAAACTTTATCCCAAGTACAATCAAGAAAATACACAATTAAGGAACACCAATAGAACCAATTCATCAATGCACATATAAGAACACAACCAGAATCAAACAAGATGCACAATCTCTCCTTTTTCTCTTTCAACATCATCATATTCAAGAGCTTATAGCTTTTCATTTCAGCAGTGCTAAAGATCACATTTCATCCTTATTACCTCGGCCACCCTTATCACCACAACCCATCATCCTTATTACTTCGTGTTGCGACGCGCAACCCGACCCTGCCTGACAATTTTAATGCACAGCACAATCACAAACAATTTCATCACAAGAATCACCAATTCAAGGAATACAAATTCATATCAACGACTCATTTATTTGGGCCCAAGGCACCATACATCTATCAAGTAGAAATTTCATGAACACGGTGTTGCCACATTCGCACAATTCAGTTACATTGTTTCACAATACTCCTTTTCATTACTTTCCACGTATGACTTTCAACTATTTTACACATTCCCACATTTGAGAACATTATCAATCCTTCGTTCATTGCCCATCAAGCACCTTTTACAACTTCATACAACACAGTAGCATGACAATCCACCAGGATGAATCAGAGAATAAAGTCTCACATCTTAACATGTTTGAATAGTCAATTCACATATTTCCAAACAAGGTACACATACCACATACTCGAATCCAACAAGAGGATTCTACGAAGGTTAAAGTTATCCATACATACCTGGGGTAGAAATTCCTTTTTAACCTTTACTCACGAATCACCGGACCGACTAGTACCGTTAATCTAGTTCACAATTAAACATATCCAACTCAGAATCGAGAGCCATGCATACAATTTGAACCATTTTTAAGCATTTATCATCTTCTATATGACTCCCCCCTTAGATTGCCAACCCCTCATTTGTGAACTTTACCCCAACCCGCTTCCTCTAACTAGATTATGGACATTAGTGATCATTCATGCGAGGTATGAACTTATACTTTCAAGAATCAACTCATGAGAGTCCCCATTTTGTTTAAAATCAGAAAACTAATGAAAAGGGTTTGGGGATTCTTACATGTTAGAATGAAGAAGAAGGAAACTCTAGTCTCATAATTCTGGTTCGGCAGTCAACTTTAGAAAAGCACGAGTAAAGACAATCTATCCCCATGATAACATCGAAATCTACTATCCCAAGTTTGATAAGATCGGCCGTGGTATCTCGACCACACACCGTGACAACACAATTCCTATAGACTCGCACGACTGTAATGGAATCACCAACTGGAGTCGATATAGTGAATGGCTCATGAAGTTCTTTGGGTTCTATCGCACAACTTGAAGCAATAAATGGGGTTACATAAGACAAGAAGGAACCCGGGTCAATAAGAGCATAACAATCAAGGGATTGGACAATCAGAGTACCTGTAACAACATCTAAGGAAACCTCCGCACTCTGGCGACCACTTAAAGCATAGAACTGGCTGGGCCCACCTCTACCACGAGCCCCACTTCTAACTGCACCATGCCCTGCTGGAGCTGGAGGACGTACTGAAGATGCAGCGACCGAAGAACCGGACGGCTGAGCTAAACCACTACCCATGCCCTGACTGGGCGTATGGCAATCCCGCTGAATATGACCTCTCATCCCACACCCGTAGCATATGGGGATATCCATGTAACAAGACTCGGTATGGAACCTCCCACACTTAGGACACAGAGCCATCCTCTGCTACTGGAACCTCCCTCCTGGACGACCGGACTGATGGGGACTCCTACTACCTGATCTTGGCCCCCAGTGGTTGCTCTTCTGATAACGAGGCACTGATGGCGGTGCACTGGATGAGGACTGAGCATAAGACTGGGATGGCCCTGATGGTCCTCTCCCCTGAACTGGTTTCCCTCCCCCAATTGAACTCCCCGAGTGGCCCGCCGATCGGGCCCTACTGAGACTCTCCCTTTCCGACCTTATCTTCAATTTTCTAGCCTCTGTGGATTGGGAGAATCCCACTATCTTACCATAATTCATGTCTGAGTGCAAGGCAGCCATAGCAGCTTCATTCACAACCAAGGGACTCAGGCCCTGAAAAAACTGTCGAACTCTGACATCCATAGTCGATACCAACTGAGGAGCGTACTTGGACAACCTCCCAAACTCCTTGTGGTACTCCCACACACCCATATTACCCTGCTTGAGAACCTCAAACTCCGTAGCACGGGCTGCCGTAGTCTCGGAAGGAAAGAAGTGATCCATAAAAGCATTAACGAACTCATCCCATCTCGCCAGAGGACTTCACTCCCCACGGGACTCCTCCCACATCTTGAACTAGTAATACGCTGCTCCCCTAAGCCTGTAAGATGCTAAGTCAACCCCCTCTGTCTTTGTGGCCTTCATAACCCGAAGCGTCTTGTACATTTCATCTAGAAAGTCCTGCGGATCGGCCTCTGGATCAATACCTAAGAACTCTGGAGGGGCCAACCGCAAAAACTGGTTGACTCTGGAACCGGCGGAATCTCCCTGTTTGCTAGAGGATGCAGGAGCAGCATGAGATCTTTGGGCCCTACCGGCCACCAACTGGGTCAACATATGAATAGCTCCACTGAGGTCCCCATCGGAAGTACCGGGACAAAGAGCTGGAACAGAGGAAGAATCAGGAATATCGGCGGGAGGGGTTGTAGCACCCTCCGCCACAGTAGGAATAGGAACACTCTGATCTGGAACAGGTAGGCCAGATGGATTCAAGGTCGGGGATTCGCTCCAACACGCACCATCGGGTACAGAAGTTACAGACACACTTGGGCGGCATTGGCCTCTAGGCCGAGTCGAGCTCTCTTCTTTGGTGCCATTACTGAAAATTTTGGAACAGAGCACGAGTTAGGCAAGAATATTCTCACTTTCCACTTCACCGCACGATATAGAGTAACAATAAAAAGGGTATTTCCTAAATGTCCAAGTAGTCCCCAAATTATAGATGTGGTCGACAACACACCGATAAGAATGGCTCTAGACACGGCTCCGAGACAAACTAGGATACTTTTAAAACCTTAGGCTCTGATACCAAGTTTGTCACGCCCCAAATTCGAGGATGCGACCGGCACTCGACCGGGCGACCCCCAGTCAAGCGAACCTGATTTGCCTTTCCCACCCAACGCGTTTCCCCGTGTTTATAACATACATTATTTATGTGGAACGGTGAGAAAAGCTTAAAAGTGTGTGATTACCATATTAAGTCTCATTCATGCATGTCAAATACGCCACTTTCTGATACGGAATACAATTACAAATACATACAATCACTACCCAAAATATACATATATGTATACATATACACCCACGTAGTGTCTACGGAACCTCTAAGAGTACTAGGGACTTATAAAATACTTGCCAGCAACAAGGCCCCGGCTATACCTTACAATACATAATACACTCAAAAGGAGAAGGCTCGAACTACACATGGCCCCGAGAGGAACTAGGGCTCACCAATACAGCTGAGAAGGATGAAGAGAAGGCACCACTAACGGCGAGCTGAGCAACCTGCTATGGATCCACCTACATCTATATAAAAGTTGTAGCGCCCCCGGCAAAAGGGACGTTAGTACTATGGAATAGTACTAGTATGTATAAACAAACTTTATCCCAAGTACAATCAAGAAAATACATAATTAAGGAACAACAATAGAACTAATTAATCAATGCATACAGAAGGACACGACCAGAATCAAACAAGATGCACAATCTCTGCTTTTTCCCTTTCAACATCATCATATTCAACAGCTTATAGCTTTTCATTTCAGCAGTGACAACGATCACATTTCATCCTTATTACCTCGGCCACCCTTATCACCACAACCCATCATCCTTATTACTTCGTGTTGCGGTGCGCAACCCGACCCCGCCTGACAATTTTAATGCACAACACAATCACAAACAATTTCATCACAAGAATCACCAATTCAAGGAATACAAATTCATATCAACGACTCATTTATTTGGGCCCAAGGCACCATACATCTATCAAGTAGAAATTTCATGAACATGGTGTTGCCACATTCGCACAATTCAGTTACATTGTTTCACAATACTCTTTTTCATTAATTTCCACGTATGCCTTTCAACTATTTTACACATTCCCACATTTGAGAACATTATCAATCCTTCGTTCATTGCCCATCAAGCACCTTTTACAACTTCATACAACACAGTAGCATGACAATCCACCAGGATGAATCAGAGAATAATGTCTCACATCTTAACACGTTTGAACAGTCAATTCACATATTTCCAAACAAGGTACACATACCACATACTCAAATCCAACAAGAGGATTCTACGAAGGTTAAAGTTAGCCATACATACCTGGGGCAAAATTCTATTTTAACCTTTACTCACGAATCATCGGACCGACTAGTACTGTCAATCTAGTTCACAATTAAANATTTGTGAACTTTACCCCAACCCGCTTCCTCTTACTAGATTATGGACATTAGTGATCATGCATCCGAGGTATAAACTTATACTTTCAAGAATCAATTCATGAGAGTCCCCCATTTTGTTTAAAATCAGAAAACTAATGAAAAGGGTTTGGGGATTCTTACCTGTTAGAATGAAGAAGAAGATGATTACTAGAAATTTCCGGGCCTGAGTGACTTTGAAAATCCAATTGGTAAAGATGAAGCTTTCTCTCTCAAGAACCCTCTATCCCCTCTCTCTAATTTTGTTCAGGAAATGGTTAAAAATGAAAGGGAGGGGTGTTTTAATGAACTGGGTTTGGGTTTTAAAAATTAGAAAAAAATAGGGCCCGACACAAGAATGTGGTCAGGAATGCGATCGCATTCCTGACATGCGGTTCACATATCTGACCGCATAATGGCCCTCAAGATGGACCAAAGAACGAGAACACACTGCCCAGGTATGCGACCAATTGTGCGGTCCGCATACACGTTGTGCGATCGCATACTGGACCGCATAGTTGACTTCAAATGGGGCAGTATTCTTCCTAGGTATGCGACCATTATGCGGTTCGCATAAACGATGTGCGATCGCATAGCACCTATTTTCTGGAAAATCACATTCTTCAAGTCTCGGGGTACTTTATACTCAGTTCAAGTCTGTTTCAAAGATTCCCATAATAAAACAACTTGGGGACTTGTTTGGCATTATTTTTAAACAAGCAAATTTTATGGGTCCTTACAACACAAATCCGACCCTACATCCTCAATACCCCATCATCTACAATGGTCACATCTCTAGCATCACCGTGCTGGATTGTTTCTTTGAGGATAAGTAAATGAGGATCATCGTACTGCCGCTCCCTGATACGATCGAATAAGGAAGACCGAGAAAACTCACAAGCTAATACCCGGCAAGGCTCAGAAAGATCCAATCTCACAAACTGACTGGCTAAGGACTGAACATCTAAGGCTAGAGGCTTCTCAGCTACATGAAGGTATGCTAAACTCTCCACCCGGAGACTCAAGGCATCGGCCACCACATTGGCCTTCCCCGGATGGTATAATATAGTGATGTCATAGTCCTTTAGCAACTCTAACCATCTACGTTGGCACAAATTTAGATCATTTTGCCTGAATATGTGCTGCAAAGTCCGATGGTCAGTATAAATCTCACAAGGCACACCGTACAAATAATGGCGCCAGATCTTCAAGGCATGAACAATGGCAGCTAACTCAAGGTCATGGATAGGGTAATTCTTCTCATGTATCTTCAATTGTCTGTACGCGTAGGCGATCACCCTACCATCCTGCATCAACACCACTCAAAGGCCAACTCGCGAGGCATCACAAAAAGTTGTATACGACCCCGAACCAGTAGGCAATATCAAGATTGGGGTTGTATTCAAAGTTGTCTTGAGTTTCTGAAAGCTCTCCTCACACTCCTCTGTCCACTGAAATAGAGAATCCTTATGGGTCAATAAAAAATAGTCATAGGGGCTGCAATCGATGAAAACCCCTCCACAAAACAACGGTAGTAACCTGCCAATCCAAGGAAACTGCGAATCTCCGTAACTGAGGACGGACTGAGCTAACTCTACATGGCCTCTACCTTCTTCGGATCCACTCGAATGCCCTCACTCGATACCACGTAGCCTAGGA
This sequence comes from Nicotiana knightiana, assembly GCA_005239525.1. Taxonomy (NCBI): domain Eukaryota; kingdom Viridiplantae; phylum Streptophyta; class Magnoliopsida; order Solanales; family Solanaceae; genus Nicotiana; species Nicotiana knightiana. Next base: position 215,585 of record ML376308.1, on the reverse strand, counting down.
ATGCCACAGAACTCAACCAAAACTCACATTTTGAGAACTGTGCATAAAACTTCTTCTCTCTCAAGGTCTGAAGCACTGTCCTCAGGTGCTGCTCATGATCTTCCCGACTCCAGGAGTAAACAAGAATATCATCTATGAAAACAATGACGAACGAGTCAAGATATGGCCTGAACAAACTGTGCATCAAATGCATAAATGCTGCGGGGGCATTAGTCAGCCCGAATGACATAACTAGAAACTCGTAATGGCCATACTGAGTCCTGAAAGCAGTCTTCAGGATATTCGACTCCCGAATCTTCAACTGATGGTAACCTAAGTGCAAATCAATCGTAGAAAATACATGTGCGCCCTGAAGCTGGTCAAATAGATCATCAATACGAGGCAAGGGATAACAGTTCTTCACTGTAACCCTGTTCAACTAGCGATAATCAATACACATGCGCATAGAACCATCCTTTTTCTTCACAAATAAGACAGGAGCACCCCAAGGTGAAACACTGGGTCGAATAAAACCCTTATCAAGCAATTCTTGTAACTGATCCTTCAACTCAGGAGGAGCCATACGGTAAGGAGGAATGGAAATGGGTTGTGTTCCCGGCNCTGGAACTGAATCAACAGAAGGGGTATCAACACTGACATCTCTCACATAAGCCAAATACGCGGCACACCCCTTCTCAACCATACGCTGAGCTATAAGAAAAGAGATAACTCTACTGGGAGTGTGATATAAAGTACCACTCCACTCAACACGTGGAACACCTGGCATAGCCAGCGTCACGGTCTTGGCATGACAATCATGAATAACATTATGGGGTGACAACCAGTCCATGCCCAAGATAATATTAAAATCCACCATATCGAGTAACAATAAATCCGCATTGGTCTCAAAACCACGAATAGTAACCAAACACGACCGATAACCGCGGTCCACAATAAGAGAATCTCCCACAGGAGTAGAAACATAAATAGGAGAACCCAAAGAATCTCGGGCTATACCCAAATGCGGAGCAAAATAAGAAGACACATAAGAATACGTGGATCCTAGATCGAATAAAACCGATGCACCTCTGTGACAAACCAGTATAATACCTGTGATGACAGAATCGGAGGCAACAACCTCGGTACGAGCAGGAATAGCATAACATCTGGCTTGGACTCCTCCTCGAGGGCGACCTCTACCTCTCCGACCTCCGCCCCTAGTTGGTTGGGCAGGTGGGGTAGCAGCTGTAGCTGTGATCATGGCCTGAGAACCCTGCTGAGCACGCTGTGGCTGAAAAGTCTGTGAAGATGCACCCCTAATAAGTTTGGGGCAGTCCCTAACCACATGGCGTGTATTCCCACACTCGAAACAAGCTGTGGGAGGACGTGGTGGATGTGACTAGCTAGGTCCAGGTCTGCTACACTGGCCTCTGAAAGCACCCCGCACAGGAGGCGCGCTAGAAACTGGGGGTGCATAGTAAAGCTCCTGAGGCCTGGGTGGACCTGGGGTACCGCTGGCTGCTGGAAGAGCTGAATGAACTGGGCGGACCATATAACCCCTACCATGACAACCTGCTGCTGGGGAACGGGCACCACTGTAGTGGCCCGACTCTTGAGACCTCTTGGCCTCCCTCTCCTCTCGCTCCCTAGCGAGCATACCCTCGATCCTACTAGCAATGCTCACTACCTGCTGATAAGGAATGTCCATCTCCAACTCTCGAGCCATGCTAGATCTGATGGGTGGAACAAGACCCTCAATGAACCGGCGAACCCTCTCATGGACAGTAGCAACCAAAGCCGGTGCATGCCTATGAAATCTGGTGTAACGGATATCATACACTTAAATTGTCATAGCACCCTAGCCCAAATGCTCAACCTCTGCGTGTCATGCGTCCTTGAGGCTCTGAGGAACAAACTCTCTCAGGAACATATCTGAGAACTAGATCCAGGTCAATGAAGCAGCCTCGTTTGGACTGTCTAACTCATAGGTGCGCCACCAATCATAGGCGGGTCCGCGAAGCTGGAAGGTAGTAAAGAAAACCCCACTAGATCCAGCTATGCTTATAGTGCGATGAATACGGTGACACTCCTCTAGAAATCCCAAGGCATAATCTGATGCTAGTCCACTGAACACCGGAGGGTCATACTTCTTGAACCTCTCAAGTCTCCGCTGCTCATCCTCCGAAGCAGCTGACCCTTCCTCGGGTTGAACTGGCACTACAGGCAGCACAGCAATTATCGCTGGAACCTACTCCACATGCGTTGGGTGCTCAGGAGTGCGGGCGGGGTGAGTTTGTGCTCCTCCCCCGGCCTGGGATGTGGCTGCAGCAAGGGGAAGCAACCCTGCCTGACCCAGAGTGGTGTACATGGACATGAACTGAGCTAATGTCTCCTGAAGGGCTGGAGTAGTAGTGGCAGTAGGCGTATCAGGTGTCTTGACCTCGGTTGGATCTGCTGGTAGTACCTCGGCAACAGCTCGCGCAGGTGCTCTCACTGCACCACGTGCGCGTCCTCGGCCAATACCCCGGCCCCGGCCTCTGGCGGCTGCAGTAGGGGGCATGGGTGCCTGATCGTCCCGAGTAGCACGTGTCCTAAAAAGTTACATACCCTCTCGTAGAACATGTCTGATCATCTCGTGACTCCTATGAACCTAGAGCTCTGATACCAACTTGTCACGACCCCAGTTCGCCCTCCGTGAACATGTCGTGATGGAACCTAGTCCTTATAACTAGGTAAGCCTAGCAATGCGGAATATCAACATAACTTGGGAAATAATTAAGTAAAAGAAAGCTGAACAATCTAAAAGGAAGACTGTATATAAATGCCACTTGGCATATATAACCCAAAATAATACGGAAGTCTACAACATCACCCCAAAACCCGGAAACTCATGGGAACCACAAGCTAACAGAATATAATACACTTCTCTAACTCCAGAATGTCTATACAACTGTGAGGAAGTATAAACTTTTCAGAAAATATGGAATAAGATAGAGACTCCTGGTATGCGGACGCGGAAGATGTACCTCAATGTCTCTGTTGTATCTCTCAACCTCGGGTATAGTGCGCCTGAGTGGAGGTACCTGGATCTGCACATGAAAAACATGCGCACGAATAGGCATGAGTACACCACAGCGGTACTCAGTAAGTGCCAAGCCTAACCTCGGTCGGGTAGTGACGAGGAAGGTCAGGGCCCTACTGAGGTTAAACAATATAATATGGATTTACAATATGGAAACAGACGTTAATAATGAATACAGCAGTGAAGTAAGACAGGTCAAACAAGGGAATAACAAAACACAAGAACATAGTAAACACGGAGTACGAACAGCTCAAAAACGATCGTAACAATGAGGATCTCCCAGGATACCATCCTGTAGTCCTTTTCTCAACTATCTAGTGGATCTCCCGGGATACCGTCCCATAGTCCATCATATGCCATACTCTCGCACACTCATATTACCTTGTCTAAGGTTCAAGAACTTATCAGCTCTATCTCGTCGTATCTCAACGGGCAAATAGTGATGAAGAAAGGCCTCAGCAAATTCCTTCCACACAGCTGGAGGGACATTCAGACCCCTGAATCTCTCCCAACTATCATACCAGAGAACCGCTAAATCCCATAACCGATATGAAGCCAACTCTACTGCCTCTATATCTGTAGCATGCATAACCCGTAGTGTACGATGAACCTGGTCAATAAAAGTCTGTGGGTCCTCCTTGGGGTCTGATCCGGTAAACACCGGAGGGTCTAGATTAATAAAATCACAAACTCTCGTACTATCTGGTTTATCAACAACACAGGTATTCTGCCTCTGAGCCTGAGCAGCTACCAAGCGAGTCAACAACTGCACCGCACTCCGCATATCCTGCTCTGTAGGGCCAGACAGAGGAACTGGTGGTGCTGGGTTCCTCCTAATATCCGATGGATGAGACGGAGTAGATGAGGTATGATATGGCATCTCACTCTGAGCCTCACTTTGGCCTACTCTGGCTTGAGGCACTTGATTGGTACCCTCTCCCGCAGCTATATCAAGTCTTTACTAATCGATTGCTTCCTAGTCGAAGGCATCGCTGAAAGAAAACAAGGTTAATATTGGATACAACACTAAGGACTCAACTCTACGCACGATCTAGATTTAGGAAGAAGGTAACAACCCTAGATGTCACGTAGTCTCCTAATTATAAATGTCGCGCGCTACACATCAATAATCAAGATTGTACTAGACACGGCTCATAGACAACCCCTAGGACAGACTTGCTCTGATACCAAGTTTGTCACGACCCAAACTGGAGGATCATGACTAGTACCCGGGCCATACTTGTCGAGCACCAACGTACATTTTATCTAATCTTCTTATTATTTTTAAGGGCCGACGAGATCAATATAAGTGGTAGATATGGATTATGAACACCAAACAATGATAGGTAATGTAATGAACATGGATAACATGGGATAACAAGACTACCAAGAAACTACATATAACTTAGGAGCTACCACGCTTCCAAGAAAGACTATACAAGAAAAATCATCCGACAAGGCATACCAAACTATACATAAGCTGCCACATGTCCATAAGCCTTTAAAGGGGCATAAGTAATGCAACATAGTCGGAACAGGGCCCCGACATACCCATAATATCTATAACCAAAAATGCATACCAAGACCACGGCAAGTCCGGAGAAGGGATCTCGCCTATAACCGCTGAACTGGAAAGCCTACTGTGGTGGGGGAACTGCGTCTACCTGTCTATCAGGACCTGCAGCATGACATGCAGCGTCCACAAATAAAAAGGACGTCAGTACGAACAATGTACTGAGTATGTAAGGCAGGTCAATATAAATATCAACAATAATGTAAAGAGAGGTAGAGAAGATACAACCTGTAATATCTGAGTGCTTCTATGAGACAGTATCATGAAATGCATGATACATATATACACATAATCTTTTAAAAGCATCTGCCTATGTGGGCATCATCATTATCATATCAACATTCGCCTCTGTGGGCATCATCATCATCATATCATACCCGGCTTCAAAGAGGACTCGGTAAACCCAGCTGATCAGTGGTTGCACAATAGGTTCCATACCCGGCTGACTATAGTGCGGCTCGGTAGAGCAAAATAGATACATATATATAATGCATGTCGGACTCATTGGAATCATGTCCTGAACATTTTGGAGTGATGTAACGTCGATATTCTCCGTACACATTATTAGGATTAACTCTTCATCAAGAATATTATAAGAATCAGGAAGTACCAACAACATTGATTACATAAGAATAAGAGGAGCAACTTCAACATCAATTGTTCCATAAGAAGGGAAACAATGTAAGTACTGCTAGCTTCTAAGAGTAGAGTATCTTTGGAAGCTCGTTCATTGCATTATGTACAATC